>JAJOOR010000662.1:0-114490 GCA_036250505.1 Solanum acaule
CGGGGACGTTGCTTGTGATCTCTTGCTATGTATAAGACTTTTCCTTTTTAATTATGTATTGACTATGAGGGTGAGCCCGGTAGTTTGTCTTGGCCCCCGCTAAGTACCCATGTTTAGAGGTGGTGTTGAACAAGTTGTGTATTATGCTTGAGCTTGACTCATCTATGGTATTTATGTATCATTCTCTTTTTCTCTTTATCCCTTATGGTCATTTTAATTGCTTCCGTGACCAAGGATGTGTAATGATATGCTATGAGGCTTGTTTGGGGTTCCTTTGGGTTCCCCATTCGCCGGTCACGTCTAGGACCTAGGCTTGGGTCGTGACACAAACCAACCTACCGGACACCTACATCTCCTACCATACAAAGCTTCAAAAGGAGCCATACCGATACTTGAGTAACAACTATTATTATAGGTAACTCTATTATAGGTAAGTGGTCATCCCAATTCCCCTTGAAGTCTATTACACATGCTCTCAACATATCTTGCAAAGTCTGAATGGTGTGTTCCGCTTGAGCAATTGTTTGAGGTTGGAAAGCGGTGCTAAGCTTCACTTTAGTAACAAGACCTTTTTGGAATGACTTCCAAAAGTGAGAAGTAAATAGAGTACCCCAATCCGAAATAATGGATAAAGGAAGCCCATGCAACTGCATTATTTCCCTTATATACAACTTGGCATAGTCTTCTACCGAAAAGGAAACCTGGACGGGAATGAAGTGGCTAATTTTGTCATCCGATCTATAATGACCCAATTAGAATCATTTTTCCTTCGGGTGCGAGGCAAACCCACAATAAAGTCCATATTTATATCTTCCCACTTCCAAGTGGGGATAATTATATTTTGGGATAAGCTTCCTGGCCTTTGATACTCAACCCTAACTTGTTGAGAATTAGGACATTTGGCTACAAATCCTGCCATATCTTTCTTCATACCATTCCACCAATAGACATCCCGTAGATTACGGAACAGCTTGGTCTCTCCTGGATGAATAGAATACCGAGAACTATGAGCTTCTTCTAAAATTTTCTCCCTCCAACCATCAACATCCGGATCACATAAATGACCTCGATACCTAAGCACCCCATCTTCCACTTGGGAGAAAGCCTCAACGGACTTCTTAAGTACCGATTCTTTCAACTCAACTAATAAAGGATCAAGATCTTGTTTAGACTTCACATCCATCACAAAAGACAATTCGGAACCATAATGGACCATGACACCACCCTTGGTGGTATCCACTAGTTAGACACCTAGTCGGGCCAATCTATGCACCTCACGAACCAATTCTTTCTTTTCATCCCCTACATGAGCCACAATATCCATAGACAATCTACTAAGTTCATCCGCTACCACATTAGCTTTGTCGGGGTGATAAAGGACACTCATGTCATAATCTTTCAATAATTCTAACCACCTTCGTTGACGAAGATTCAAGTCATTTTTACTAAACACATACTGAAGACTCTTGTGATCAGAGAAGATATCCTCATGGACCCATATAAGTAATGCCTCCATATTTTAAAGCTAACACATCCGCCGCTAGTTCAAGATCATGGGTCAGAGAATTCTTTTCATGGACCTTAAGTTGCCTTGAAGCATAGGCAATCATCTTACCATTTTGCATGAGCACACATCCTGACCCCACTCTAGACGCATCACAATACACTAAAAAACCATTTGTATCTTCTGGTAAGGTCAACACTGAGGCGGAAGTAACTCTATCTTTCAACTTTTGGAGACTTTTCTCACAAGCTTCCAACCACACAAACATAGCTTTCTTTTGAGTCAAGGCAGTCAAAGGAGAAGCAATGGAAGAAAATCCCTCAACAAACCTTTTATAGTAACCGGCCAAACCCAAAAAACTTCTAATATTGTAAGTAGTTAGAGGTCTAGGCCAACTCTTGAACACATCCATCTTCTTAGGATCTACCTCAATACCCTTGCTTTACATAATATGACCAAGGAAAGCTACAGATCTTAACCAAAATTCACAGTTGCTAAACTGTGCAAAAAGTTGGTGGCCTTGAAGAACTTGCAACACAATTTTCAAATGGTCCACATGATCATTCTCTCTTCTTGAATAGATCAAAATATCATCAATAATCACAATTACAAACATGTCTAGGTAATGCCTAAACACTCTATTCATTAGGCCCATAAATGCCACCGGGGTATTAGTTAGGCCAAATGACTTCACAAGAAACTCATAATGTCCTTACCGAGTTCCGAAGGCCACCTTGGGAATATAATCCCCTCTTAGCCTCAACTGGTGATACCCCAAATGAAGGTCAATTTTTCAGAAGTAACTAGCCCCTTTAAGTTGATCAAACAAGTCATCGATTCTCGAAAGGGGATATTTATTCATAATGGTCACTTTGTTCAATTGATGATAATCGATCCACATTCTAAGAGACCCATCCTTCTTTCTAACAAACAACACTAGAGCGCCTCCAAGGAGAGATACTCAGTCGGATGAAGACCATATCTAATAAATCCATTAGTTGCTCATTCAACTCTTTCAACTCGGCTGGAGCCATTCTATAAGGAGAAATAGAGATAGGTTGCGTATCTGGTAAAAGTTCAATACCAAAATCTATTTCCTGCTCGGGAGGAACAGTGGGCAAATCATTGGGGAAAACATCTCGGAACTCATTCACTACCGGAACCGACTCAAGAGAAGGGGTTTCAGATTCAACATCCCTCACCCTAACAATATGGTAAATACACCTTTGGAGATCATCTTCTTCATTTTAAGACAAGAGACAAATTGACCTCTATGGATAGAATTTCCCCCCTTCCACTCTAAAATAGGCTTATTTTGAAATTGGAACCTAACCATCCGAGTCCTACAATTGATAGAGGCATAACACGCATGCAACCAATCCATACCGAAAATCATATCAAAGTCTAACATGTCTAATGCTACCAAATCCACCAAAGTAACTCTATCGGAGAAAGAAATAGGACAACTTCTATACACCCTCTTAGCCACCACCGAATCACCAACCGGGGTAAAAACTAAAAAAAAGGGTCTAATAACACTTCAGGGAGAATATCAAACTTCATGGCCACATAAGGGATCACAAAGGACAAAGTAGCACCAGGGTCTACAAGGCATATACATCATATGAAACAATTTTAACATACCGGTCACAACATCCGGGGAACTCTCTTGGTCACCCCGGGATTTAAGAGCATAAAAGTGGTTTTCCTTCTGGGCATTGGAGTTTGAACCACTTGGAGGAGCTTTCTTGCCTTTTTTCCCCTTGGCTTAAAGTTTCAAGAAAATTATTTAATTTATGACCACTCACAACGTAGACAAAGCAAACACCCATGCCGTCTAGGCACTTTCCATCATGATTCTTCCCACATTTTCCACAATCAGGCCTATTCACATTAGAGCCACCACTATTACCTTCTGGAGGTTTAGGGTTAGACACCCTATCCTTTTTTCCATTGAGGAAGCAGTAGAGAAGCCTTGGTTGGAGAACCTTTTCTTGAACCTTGGTCGACCTTGTCCATCGGACTTAGCATTGGTGAAGTTCCCATCACCAGTTCTAGATCTTTTCACCTCTCTATTCTTTTTCTTGAGTTTTGACTCCATAATTTGTTGAGCATACACCATAAGCCTTGAGATATCCATGTAAGGATGGGGGATTTCCATTGGACATTCTTCTTAAACCTAGTCAGACACACCCGTCAAAAACCTACTCATCTCATCCCTCGAATCCGCCACCATATTTGGAGCATACTTGGACGAGTGAGTGAACTTTAGGGCATACTCTTTCACGCTCATACTTTTCTTATGAAGATTAATGAACTCTCTCAAGTTAGTTTCTGTCAACTCTCGAGGAAAGAATCTACCAAGAAATTTGGATTTAACCATCTCCCACCGGCCTATTCCTCTTCCATTGATTATACCACACTTGCGCAACACCTTTCAATTGGTAAGCGGCCAACTCCGCTTTCTCTACCGATGTCACCCATAATATAAAGTACTTTATAAACCTCTTCCACATATTCTTGAGGATCCTCTTCCACTTTGGATCCATGAAACTCGGGAGTGTTCATTCTAGTAAAATCCCTAACGCTTGAAGCGACCAAATTCGCATTAGGGTTCATATGAGTCATAATATCTCTATTGGCCTGAGCCGTCACTATTTGTGATTTATTCGTCGTATCTTGGTCCAATATTTGAATAGTAGACCTAAACTTCACATGGGTCACATTCTCAACCAAAGGGTCAACCGGAGCTTGATTAGCTTGGGGAGGAGCTTCTTGATTCACATTCTTATCTTCCACCCTTCAAGTGTTAACCCTTCGTGTATTCATATCCTAAAGACAAAAGAGAAGGATTAGAAGTGGGATTCTATAGAGTTAAACTCTAAGGCACGACTCAAGAATAATGAAAGAACTGAGGTTTCCAAAACATCTTATAGCCTCTCATTCATAAATGTGGCGTGCTTCACCCTCATGAAAAACAATCTATTAGACGTGGCTTATGAGACATCAACCTAGAACCATTCTAAACCTTGCGCTCTAAATACCAGGATTGTCACAACCCAGGGTACCCCCTAGATGTAACATGTCACGTAGAACCCCGAAAGGCACCATGTAAGCCACTTAGCATATCATAACATAAAGAATTAGAACAACAAGAGTAAAAACCACACATTTGAAGTCCAAAATATTCATAAAAGAAAGAAGAAGTCTAGAGTTGTCTCAATTAGCCATATATTACAGTACCTGAGTATAAAATAGGGACACAGGCCATACTACATAATCCGAAAGGAAAATACATGAATGAAACTACTAAGATAACATTTGTCCTCGAATCATGAGGACTCACCAACAAGAAAGGAGAAATGATCAATTCCAAGATCTAGCCACAATGAGAACCGGACCCTACACTTGGGAAAAATATAAGAGAAATATGGGTTAGTACAAAAATGCACCAAGTATGATAGCCATGCATAAAAAACTTGAAAACATGCAAAAGGGACAGTTTAGTTGAATGCATGCAATTTAGTAAGTTAAAGCAACATTTTTAAGGTAACGAAAAAGCATAAGTCATAATCATATTCATTACATATATCATCATAGCATAAGAGAAACATACCAGAAGTACCCTCAAACTATGCTTGTGCAAAGCATGAATAAGATCCCATAATCCCACCCATGCCTATGTAAAGCTTCTTGAGTAACCATAATTCTTAATTCATATTCTTGTTCATAGTGGGAATAAGCCTTCACCGACATAGACCATGTGAGCTTACCATGGAATTTGGTGTTACCCACACCGAAAAGGGTTGTCCTACTTTCCTAAGGTAGAACCATACTCTTAGCTTAGGTGGATCCACTAGCTAAATATCCTACGGGGGCACGTAGTTATGGGATAAGGAAATTGCTACTAGAACCTACCTATTATAATGGGGGAGCTTCCATCTCAAGAGATTAGAAATCCGGCCTTTCAAACGGAAGAGCTTCGATATCATAATCAATATCCACTCGATGCTAAGAATGTATCCCATAGAGTACATATTAAGTCTTTACTTACGTTCATTTTCATGGAAGAATGCCTTGACACTCAATCCAACATAATTCATAAGATAGCTCATAGATTTTAATAGGTGAGAATAGCCTTTCAACCATAAAACAATCATATTGTGAGAAAACCTTTCACATCATATCATATTCATACATAGGTGTGTATATGAAGATAACCTTTCAACAACACAACAATTAGATCATAATCAGAATCACTTTACTCTCAAAGTATTCATAAAGCATATACATAAATATCATAATCATGCATAATTCTCATACTTTATCTTTTAAGGATCAAGGATCATATTCAATCAACCACATCTAGAATTACTACATTAGTCATGGATAATAACATGACTCAAATAACTTAATTACTATAAGAAAAATCTTGAAATCTCCTTCTTTCATCAGTACACCCACATCACAAGTTCATAAATTGGGAATATGGGGATTTCATGGATTCATGGGAGATTTGATCATAAAAACCATAATAATCACAAATTCAATCATATTATAAAGTAATTAAATCATTAAAATCATTTTTGAGAAGAATCCATGAGTTGGAGTCAAAACCCTAGCTTTTAGGGAATCACTAGTTTTGAAATTAAATTTGGAGGGATTCCATGGATTAAGGACTACCATACCTTAGCTATGAATCTCCAAAAATATGAGTAGAAAATCTTGATCCTTCAAACCCTAGAAATAGAATTTTTCGAGAGGATGAGTTCTTCTGGGATTTTTAGATTAATGGCTTGGATGCCTTAATTTGATGACTTAAAAACCTTTTATAGTTAGTCTAATTTAGTATAAAACGAGGTCACTTAGTCATAATTAAAGTGGGAATCCCCATAATGCCCCTAAGTGTAACTGCCATATAGCAGTTCTAGGCGTCATCCATGACCCACCACTGACGGACCGTGGTTGAACCTACGGCCCGTGCTAGTGAATCGTGGTTGAGGTTCTGGGACTTGGTTCCTGGGGCCTTGACCTACGGCCGCTTACCCACGAGGAGTGGGATGACTTACCGGGCATGAGTTGCACTCATGGGTCACTACCCAGATAGCCTCCCTAGGGTCTTCGTCAAGGACCCATGGTTGGTTCTTGGGGTTTGAACCTTGACGTTCTAACACGAAAACATTTTTTTTAAGGTAAGGGGAGGTACATTCAAGTCTTCTAACCCTAACGTCAATCTCTAGTTTAGCCTACTAGTTTCCGGAGTGTTACACATAGTCAATGCACTATAAGGAAAATAGTAACTAGACCTAGCAACCCACTATGCATGAAATTTCATATTTCATATGTTCAAGGAGAAACTACCATCTCCAAGCTAAAAGCATGCTCAACACACTCTCATAGAACCTATATGCAATTCATTCTCATAAAGCATAGCTAAAGCATGTATAACAATTCCTCTCATGAAGTTTGTCGGCAACTCATACTCAATGCACACCAATATGAGGAAAATCAATCAATTCAACTCATTTTCTTTTAAAACACAAGTCTTTCATGAACATGCATAGTTTAATGATATCATGGGAATATCTAAAACACACATGACTTCAAACAAAGAGCAAACCATGAGGAACTCATTACCTCAAGCTAGAGTAGGAGTAGAAGGAAAAAGATAAGGATATCAGGACATCATATTGGCCTTGGCCTCCCAAGTAGCACCCTCAACTA
This sequence comes from Solanum acaule, assembly GCA_036250505.1. Taxonomy (NCBI): domain Eukaryota; kingdom Viridiplantae; phylum Streptophyta; class Magnoliopsida; order Solanales; family Solanaceae; genus Solanum; species Solanum acaule. The sequence goes on from JAJOOR010000662.1 coordinate 7,229, forward strand.
AATGAATCCTCCACAATATCTTCATGGAAGCAACTTCTTTATTTATCAACTTCTTAACTTTTCTATCTAAAATCTCGATCGGAACTTCCTCCTAAAAAATATTCTCATCAACTCCCAAACCTTCTAAGGGATCAATGGATGTCGGATCTTCAACACACGTTTTCAGCATAAAGACATGGAAAATTGGATGCACTGATGAAAACTCATTAGGCAAGTCTAATTTATAAGCAGCCTTACCAACACATCTGAAAAATTCATATGGGCCTATAAAATGGGAACTAAGCTTCCCTTTCTTACCCAACCTCATTAGACCCTTCATGAGTGAAAATTTCAAGTAAAACCAATCAGTAACATCAAACTCAAGATCTCTTCTTCTTACATCGGCATATGACTTTTGTCGACTTTGGGATGTTCTCAATGTCTCCCTAATGAGTCAAACTCTCTCTATAGCCTCATGAACTAACTCAGGTCCTATCAAGGCAACTTCACCCACCTCAAACCAACCTATGGGATATCTACACCTACTACCATAGAGAGCCTCAAATAGAGCCATACCAATACTAGAGTGGTAGCTATTATTATAAGAAAACTCAATCAATGGCAAATGATCATCCCAATTTCCCTTGAAATTGATTACACATGCTCTCAACATATCTTCAAAAGTTTGGATAGTATGCTCCGCTTTCCCATCGGTTTGTGGATTAAAAGTCGTGCTAAGCTTAACTTTAGTGCCAAGACCCTTTTGGAAAGTCTTCTTATACTACAAAGTAAACTGGGTTTCTCTATCGGACATAATGGACAAGAGCACGATGCAATCTTACCATTTCCTTCATATACAACTTAGCATAATCTTCCACTGAATAAAAAACCTTCACGGGAATGAAATGGGCTAATTTCGTCATTCGGTCTACTATAACCCAAATCGAACCATAATGTTGCCATGTATGAGGCAACCCAACTACAAAGTCCATATTAAGGTCTTTCCACTTCCATGTAGGAATGCTAATATCATGGGGTAAACCTCCCGGTTTATGATAATCAACTTTCACTTGCTGGTAATTTGGACACTTGGCCACAAATCCCACAATATCCTTTTTCATCCAATTCCACAAATAGACCTCCCACAAATCACGGTACATCTTGGTGGCTCCTGGGTGAATAGAATACTGAGAACTATGGGCTTCTATAAAGATATGTTTTTTAAGTTATCAACATTTGGAACACACAAGTGACCTTAATATCTAAGAACACCATCTCCGCCTTGGGAGATAGACTCAACGGATTTTATAAGTACCGCTTCTATCAATTCTACCAAAATTGGATCAAGACCTTGCTTGGCCTTCACAATTGTCCCAAAAGACTATTCTGACCCATTATAAACCAAAACGGCACCTTTGGTGGAATCTACTAACTAAACACCCAAATGGGCCAATCCATGTATATCTCGTACCAATTCTTTCTTATAATCATCAATATGAGCAACACAACCCATAGAAAACCTACTTAGAGCATCTGTTACTATATTCGCCTTACCAAGGTGATAGAGAACACTTATGTCATAGTCTTTCAATAAATCAAGCCACCTTCTTTGGTGAAGATTCATATATTTTTTATTGAACACATATTGCAAGCACTTGTGATCTGTAAACACATCAACACGCACACCATATAAATAATGCCTCCATATCTTTAAGGCAAAAACCATTGCCACTAATTCAAGATCGTGGATAGGATAATTCTTCTCAAGAACCTTAAGCTTCCTTGAAGCATAGCAAATAACTTTATCATTCTGCATAAGCACACATCCCAAGCCAATTCTAGAGGCGTCATAATAAACAACAAAATCATATGTCCCATTCGGTAAGGTCAACACCGGAGCGGAAGTAAGTCTATCTTTCAAATCTTGAAAACTTTTCTCCCATGCTTCGGACCATATGAACTTCGCCTTCTTTTGAGTCAAAGCCGTCATTGGAGAGGCAATCGTAGAGAACCCGTCAACAAATCTTCTGTAATAACCAGCTAAATCAAAGAAACTCCTAATATCAATAGGTGATAGAGGTCTAGGCCAACTCTTGACCACATCCGTCTTCTTAGGATCTACCTCAATACCATTATTTGAAACAATATGACCAAGAAAATCTACAGACCTTTGCCAAAACTCACATTTGCTAAACTTTTCAAAGAGTTGTTTTTCCTTAAGGATTTGCAACACAGTCCTCAAATGATTAATGTGATCATTATCACTTCTTGAATAGATCAAAATGTCATCAATAAACACAATTCAGAACATATGAAGGTATTATCCAAACACCCTATTCATCAAATCCATAAATTCCACAAAGTATTAGTCAAACCAAACGACATCACCAAAAACTCATCCATACTAGGTTCTAACAGCCATTTTTGGAATACCATCATTCTTCACCCTCAATTGGTGATAACCCTACCTAAGGTCTATCTTAGAAAAGTAACTCTCACCTTGGAGTTGATCAAACAAATCATCTATCCTTGGAAGAGGATACTTATTCTTAATGGTCACTTTATTCAATTACCGATAAACAATACACATATAGACTGAAACATCTTTCTTCTTAAGAAATAAAACTGGAGCACCCCATGGAGAGATACTCGGTTAGATAAAACCATTATCCAACAAATATTTCAGTTGTTCTTTCAACTCCTTATGTTCTACTGCAGCCATTCTATAAGGAGGACTAAAAATAGGTTGTGTATATGGGAGAAGGTCAATACCAAAGTCTATTTACCTTTCGGAAGGAATACCAGGTAGATCATCTGGGAACACTTCTAGAAACTCATTCACAATGGGGACCACTCAAGACTAAGGGTTTCAAAATTAATATCCCTCACCCTAAATAGATGGTACAAGCAACCCTTAGAATCATTTTTCTAGCTTTCATAGAGGAAACAAATTGACCTCTAGGCATAGAAGTTCCCCCATTCCATTCTAGGGCAGGCTTATTCAGGAACTGAAATTGACTACACAAGTTCTACAATCAATAGAAGCATAACAAGAGTGCAACAAATCCAATCAATCCCAAGGATGACATAAAAATGTATCATATCAAGCTCTACCAAATCAACAAGAGTAACTCTATGGGATAAGGTGACGGGACACTTTCTATAAACCCTCTCAGCCAACACAGAATGACCAGCAGGAGTAGACAAAGAAAACAGATCCAATAACACATTTGGAAGCACATCAAATCTCAAAGCCACATATGACGTCACAAAACACAAAGTAGCATCAGGATCAAGTAAAGCATAAATATCTAATTGGAAGACTTTCAACATACCTGTAACCACATCGGGAGAACCCTCTTGTTCATCTCGAGTATGAAGAGCATATAACCTATTTCGCTTAAGAACATTCTTACCCGAACCACTTGGACCGGAAAAAGGGTAGGGTTGAGAGCTACGATGACTATCTCCCTCATTCTTAGAAACTGAAGGACAAGACCTTATTTTGTGATCCGTATTAGCATAACCAAAATAAGCAATGGAACCCACTAGACATTCTCCCGCATGCTTTCTTCCACACTTACCACAATCTGGCAAAGAAGGCCCATTACCACCTCCTTGAGGTTTAGGGTTAGACACCCTTTCTTTGTTAGACCTTTGAGGAACATTAGAAGAACCTTTCCTAGAAAACCTTTGTCAAAACTTTGAACGTCCATGTCCACCGCACCTACAGTATGAAAAGTTGTCATCATTCGTTTGCCTTCTTTGTTTTCGTAAGCCTCTCATTGATCTTTTCCTCTTCAATTTGTTGCGCATGAGTCATAAGATCAGCAATATCCATATCATGGACTACCATAGCCATATAACACTCATTTACTACCAAGTTGGACACACCCAAAATGAACTTTCTCATCCTTTCCCTATAGTCGGCAATAATAGAAGGAGCATACTTAGACAATCGAGTGAATTTCAATGCATATTATTTCATGCTCATGTTTCCATGTCGGAGATTAATAAACTCAAGCACTTTATCCTCCCTCATCTCAAGAGGAAAAAATATATCAAGAAAAGTTAACTTGAGCCTTTCCCATTGTAGGTGTCCTGCATCTACCGATCTTGTTTCTTTTCATTGGTTGAGTCAAATTTGAGCTACCCCGTTAAGTTGATAAGAGGCCAATTCCGCCTTTTCCACTGCAGTCACTCCCATAATAGACAAAATCTTGTAAATTTCATCGATGAACTCTTGAGGATCTTCCTCAACCTTAGAATCATAGAATTCCAGAGGATTCATCCTAGTGAAGTCCCTGACACGCATGACGCCGTCGTACCCACATTTGGGTTCACGGGGTTCATTATTTCCCTATTGGCTTGGGTCGTCACAGCTTGAACAAACACTTGAAAAGCCTTCCTAAACTCTGCATTAGTCACTTGGTCGGCCAAAGGGTCAATCGGAGGTTGAGAAGCTTGAGTAGGAGCTCTTTGATCAACATTTTCTCCCTCGGCCCTTCTAGCAAAAGCCCTTCTAGTAGTCATATCATGTAGACCATCGGGTGAGGATTAGGAGACAGGCCTTATAGAGTTAAAATCTATCGAACGAATTAGAAATATGAAGAAGTGAAGATTCCTAATCATCTAATAGCCTCTAATTCATAACTATGGCATGTTTAAAACTTATGAACAAGACTCTACGAGACGTGGTTTTGAGACATCCTAGAACCACTCTAAACCTTGTGCTCTAATACCAAGTTTGTCAAGACCCAAGAATACACCCTAGATGTTACATGGCATACAATCCCCCGAGAGGCCTCATATAAGCCACTTAGCTTTTATAATCAAGAAAATAGAAGTGCGGTAAATTTTAAACCATTTTAAACACAATCAAAGTTTTGTAAAATGAAGCAGAAGTCTCATACATTCGTCTCAAAACCATCTAATACAAGGATTCATTGGGACTCAACCCATACAGTAATATTCAAAACATAAAATGAAAGACATAAGAGAATTGGTGGTCAAATCCTTGAATGCTATGAGGACTCACCAATCTTTAAGCTTGCTTCCTACTAAGATCCTAGCCACGAGGATGAGAGTCGGTAACGCCGGACCCTACATTTGGATAGGAAATGTAGGCAAGAGTATGCGTTAGTACAAAAATGTACTAAATATGATAGCTTGCATAAACATCAACATAAGTATAAGAGTTAGACATTATAAGACATAGGCATAATTAATGCATAAAGTAGATCATCATAACATAAAAGGAATACTTCATAAAGTAACCTCAAAGCATACTTAACCAAGTCATGGATAATCCTCCACAAGTCTTACTCATAATAGTAGGTAACCTTAGCAATTATCCAAACTCATCACCTATCATTCTCATCTTTAGGTGATCTTTTATAGACATGGGTAATCACCTCATTGCCTTCCTATAAATGTTGATTGATAGTCTCCTCTTTCCTTACACATATGGTCATGGGTGTTCACCTCTATGGCCATCTTATGGGATCATAGGTATTCGCCTCCATGCCCAACATCATATGACACAGGTATTCACCTCAACATCATTCTACATAATATACGGGTATTCTTCTCCACATCTTTCATCATAGGGGATAATGGGTATTTGCATCCATGTCCAACATTATGGAATAAGGGTAGTGTGCTCTTACTCTCCTCTTAAGAATATTGGAAATCACCTCATATCCTTCTCATCTGGAGGTCATGGCTGATCACCTCTTGCCTCATCAATTTTAGTCTGTAGTCTAGATTCATTTTAGGTGAGAAATCCTTTCAACTTAGAATCATTCAATGTGAGAAAGCCTTTCACATTCATAAAATAAGCAATTCATGTGGGAAATATCTCTTCCATAAAAATTACATCAATTCATAACATAAGCTTTACTTTCGAAGCCCAATATATTATAATTCATCAAATATGCTAACTTTATAGAAATTCATTATCATAATCATCTCATAAGATTCAATATCAAGAAACTCTAATCATAATTCATTTATCCTATAAGGACACATCTAAACCCACAAATTCTCCTTTCATGGCTTCAAACCCATTTATATCAATTTCAACTTAGAAACAGGGGTTAAGCATGGGTACATGTAAATTCATCCTAAAAACATGTAATTCTATAAATTCAGCCATAAACAATCATAACACAATCATTTTGATCAACATTCATCAATACCCATAATTTTAGAAGAAAACCCTCACTCAAATTGGGGAAATTCATCTTTTCCATTGGGGAATCTTAAGGGGCTCCATTAGGGAAAGTATTCCATGGATGAATAGCCATCATAACTTGAAAACAAAACCCACAAATTCTTGAGGAATGGAGACTTGACCTTGATCCTAGTTCTAACTCTTTATTCTTGTTCAAGTTCTAGAGAGAGAAATATTTGAAAGGAAGACTTTGGGATTTTTCTTGGGTTTTGGAAATAATGACTTGAATGGGTGAGTTTTGGGGTTAAAATCCTTTATATAAGGGTCTTAGAAATAGGAAAACTTGAATAGTATAGGAAAAAATTAATTAGGAAAAGACCTAACTACCCCTAAAAATAATTGTCAGCTGACCACAACCAGACCCTAGTCGATGGACCGTGGTCTGACCGACGGCCTGTCTTGTTGGACCGTCATTAGTCATCATAAACCCAAATTTTAGGGTCATGATCAACGGACCTTAGACCACGGACCATGCTCTGACTGACGGTCTTTTGATCAAGCCATTGTTCCAAGACCTCTGGATAGTTTCTAAGTGACCAATCAAAGGACCCACCTATTGTCCATGGTCTAACCCACAGGCCGTGGTTGGCCTGCGTGAATGGTACCTGGAAGTCCTAAAAAAAGGCTACTTTTACCCTTGATCGAATCTGAGGTGTTACAAAGACCTTGAGAGTTTCTATATGTTTAGTGATGTTATCACTTTATAATGGACCTAAGGAAGATTATTGAGGGAAAAAATCAATAATACCCATTTGTGAACATAATTAGACAATAAAATTTAAAAAAAACCCACCTTTTAATGAATCCCATCAGCCAAATCATTGATATGGAGGTCCTGTTGCCGAAATATTAGTTGTTTCGCCAAATTGGTCTTTATATCACAAAAATAGACAGAGACATTAGTTTTTCGAGATATTTGGACTATCTTTTTTATGGATTCAAAAACCTATACAATGAGTCGCCAAATGAGTAGGTATCCTCGCTGAATTTCTCAGCGCATACATGTTCTAGTAAAATTACCATAACGTTTTACTCAAAACTCGAAACAATGTAAAATTGGTGACATTGGAAAGAAGACACGTAGACCTTAAATTTATTAGGTCATGAGACAAATAATTTCTTATATGCTAAGAAATATGTTTATTTTTAATTGGCCTAAGTCTAATCTGATGTGAAAAATCGATCGATAAGGAAGTTCAACTTAACTTTGTGTTAGGGGATTCTTGTGACCTTAACTCATCTTCCAATCTATACCCACACTAAAGAAGTGACGTGAACACCAGAGCACAATTTAAGAATAACCTGATATGACCTTATACACAAATGAAGAATGGTTTAGGTCCTCGCTTTAGAATTTTTGGGGTGCTACTATATTTCCCCCTTGGAATATTTGTCCTCGAAAGAGACTCAAGCTAAAATGAAGAGACTATGGAAAAAGGTCTAACAACGTAATATTGATGCAAATCACATCAAAATGCACATAAAGAGGGAGCAATTAATCAAGCTAAATCACAACTTCAAAAATCATGTTTTTCATACAAACATACATATGGAAACAAAAGAATATCTAAAATGCACGAACTTGAAAGAGTGTACATGTGGATCTAACGGCTCAAGCTAAAACTGAAGGGAGACGAAAGAGATAGAGGTACTTAAGATATAACATCTACTCTGGCTTCCCAAATGCAAATCCATAACAAGAGGGACCCTTCCAAAAATCTAAATAGTTCAAGACACATGACCTCAACTATGAAGCACACTATCTTCCACTTGGGAGAAAACCCTAGTAGCCTTTTTGAAATTGTTTCCCTCAAACCAAGCATAACATCAAAGTCTTAACAACTACGGAACCACCAATCATAGTAAATGCTGAAAAGTTTCTACAAAGACCTCAAGATCGACCTAAAATATGACATTTATAGAGGTAAACTTTATTGCACAACTTCAGAGTAATGAATCAAGTGAAGTTATCTACATGATTTGTAGCCTTCTATTCATAAATGTGGCATTCTTCTCACCCATGAATAAGATAATACTGGACAGGGCTTGTCAGACTTCCTAGGACCTTCCCAAACTTATTGCTCTAATATCAAGTTTGTCATGACCCAAAGTACCCTTAGACATGACATGGTGAAAACGACCCCTAGAGGCCCTAAACAAGCCGCTTGACATCTGAAAGATACTAAGATAAATAAGTAGAATGGGAAATCAATCATAAAGCTAAAGAAGTCTAAATCATAATATCTCAACATAAGAAAATCCAGAATACAAAACTTTAAATGTTGAAGTTATACTAAGTATGACATAAGAATTTACAACATAGATGTTGTTACGACAAAACCCTTAAAACATGAACAAGTTTGAAAATGAAATGAGATTAAAGTTAATAACTAATATAATGTGATTAAGCCTTTGAACCAAGAGGACTCACCATTAGAAAGCACCATTTATATATCTAATCTAGACATGAATAGATAAGGAACGTCACACCCTAAATCTAACAACAATATAGGCACAAATATGTATCAGTACTTTTAACGTACTGAATATGGGGAACATGCATTAAAACATAATCATAAATAATGATAAATTTGAAAATGTAATAATTCATGACCAAGTAAAACAATATAAAATATTGATAAGCTAGAGTCTTAAATCATGAGATGAAGTTCAATGCAAAATTGTTAGGATCATGTTGTAAGTTTAAACTTTTTAGAGGTCGTTTGGTAGGCCGTATTAAAAGAAATAGTCCATGTATTATGTATTGTATTATTTAGTACTATGTTTGGTAGGAACTTGAGCATATGTATAACTAATCCATGGATTAGTTATACAACCTACATGGTATTATAAGATGTAGTACTAATACCTTCCATTTGGAGGTATTAGTAACACATACGATATAATACCATGGGATAAGTCTATATAAAGACAAAAATATCCCTCAAATCATCTTAATTATGTTGTTCATTTTATTGATTTTATGTTTTATATTTGTAGTAGTAAATTTATTTAAATAAATTAGCTTACAAATTAATTAGAGAGAGTTGGTTGTTACTAAATATATCCAGTACAAATCAATACAAATTTAAAATGTGAGTTATTTAACAATTACTAATTAAAAGGCAAACATATCACTAATCATTTGTATTTTGAACAATTTTAAAAATTACATACACATTAAAACTATTACTTGCAATTTTTATGTGTAAATGTAGATGATTTATTAAATTTTACCATTGTTGACCGTCTTTTTAATTTTAAAATTTATTGTTTATCTTTTTAAAATTGAAAATTGACATTTTGTGAGTGATATTTATTAAGATGAAAATTATTTATCCTCTAATAATTCAAGTAGAAAATTGGAAACATGATAACAAAATTGTTCTTCTCATAACTAGTTAGAAGATCATAAAAAAAAAAAAATCTGGCAATTATCTATCTTGACCCAATTACATAATAATTCAAGGGTATAAATTGAAAGAAGAATTTTAAAGAGTTTTAATCCAAATACATGGTGAGGTTGGAAACAATGAACCAAATACTTGATAAAAATAAACTCTGTATTATTACTAATCCATGCACTACTAATCCATGCATTACTGATCCATGTATTGCTAATTCATGTATTACTGATCCATGTATTACTAATTCATTTTTGTACCAAATGACACGTTAATGTATGAGAGAGACTACTAGCATACACTTAACCATGGGAACATACCATGGAGCTCAATGTATTACCGCATCGAAGAGGGACCTAATTATCTTTGAGCATATTAAGGATCACTACTTCGAGACTTATATACTCTCCACTAGTCTCTAACAAGACCCTTAGCATTGGGACACGTGGGTACTCGCCTCGATTATCCCTAGTTCTTAAACACTTGGCTTTACCTACAGTAGCGCGTAGTTTATGGGACATGGGTAATCACCACTAGTCCGCTCGGTGCCAATTACAGTTTCCCACGAGATTAATGTTATTTCTTTAAGAGTAGCTCCTTAGCATATCATGACTTCATAAACTTTTTCATAAAAACACTAACATAAGCATCTCAATCATGATCATATTTCATATTAAGAATACTTCATTCGGAAGAAACTTAGTTCATCAAAAGTATGTTGACACTTTATTTAAAGTATCCTTTGGTCTTAATTTATAAAATTCACAAAGCATTCATGCTATAAAGTCTTGATTTCACAATAAATAATACATTCAAGTCATGTTCAAGATAATCATCCGTAAGAGCATTATATATTCTTAAAATCCCCAATACAATGTTACATGCAAAATCTCAAACAATAATTCATAATAAAAATTCAATAATATATTGTGGGTTCATATAGAAATCAGGGAAAACATGTAATACAACTCAATTCATGCATAATAATATCAATTAGACTTATTTTAGCCATAAACAATAGAAACCATTAAGAACATGCAGAACCCTATTATTTAAATTCAAATTATAAAAGATTGTTGGAGATGTCTTTGGGAATCAATGGATGAAAGGGATACACTGATGAATTTGCCACGTACCCTAGCAATCAATGACCTAAAAGATAGAAAGACAATGTTACCTTCATGCTTGAAACCCTGGTTTTTCCTTGGAGTTCTAGAGAGAATTAGGGAAAAAGGCCTCCAGAGTTGCTATATGTATAATTATTTTAGAAGGTTATAAGATGGATTTAGATATGTTAATTGAGGTTAAAAGGACAAGAATACACTTCTGGGAATGTAAAAATCCCATCAAAATAAAATAAATTACCTTTCAATGAACCCCGTTGGCAATATCGGCAAACTAGAGGTCCTTTTGCCGAAATATTATGTGGTTTACCAATAGGGCTATAGATGGTCAAAATAGACATAAACATAAGGATTTTAGGACACTTTGGTGAGCTAATTCGGTGATTCAGTGAGCCATTTGGCGAGTCACCAAATAAGTAGGTGTCCTTGTCGAATATCCCAGCTTGGACATGTTCTTGTAAAATTACCATAACTTTTTACTCATAACTCAAAAAGATGCAAACTTGGTGACATTGGAAAGACAACTCATAGTCCTTTAATTTAATCATTTATGAGGTACCTAATTTAGTAGATACTGAGATATATGTTTGTTTGAAGTTTATCTAAGTAGAATCTTCTATCAAAACTCAATCGATACGGAAACTTTAAACTCAACGTTGTGCTAGGGGATTCTTGAGAGCTTAATTTATTGCAGATCTATTCCCTAACTAAATAATTGATGTTATCACCTAAAAATAATTAAAAATCACTCGGTATGACCTTATACGTAAATGCATAATGGTTTGGGTCTTGCCTTTGAAATTTTTGGGGTGTTACAGTTTGTTGCACTGTCTACTTTTGGGCTTTGTTCAGCCTTGCTATTCTTCCTTACCTTGTTCACTTCCTCTAGAACCTTCATATTTTAAACTAACTCTTCCAGTTGCAACCACTCATGGTAGCTACAATGTTGACTTTTTTGAGTTTGGATCAGTGTTACCTTGCAAACCTCTTTGATGACGAAAGTTTTGAGTACTAGCAAATTGTTTTTTTATGTTCTGAGTGTACAATAGATTGTTATGCACAACAATGGCTAGATTTTCTTGATCCACCGCCATTCTGTCTCGGTAATTTATGATTTGTTTCGAAGTCTTTTCAATCCTCATGTTTCCCCGCTTTCGACTATGTTAATTTCTCTCATTCCCTTAGACAACCCCATAGACGCAGCACGGTGCTTAGAGCCACACGTAACCCAAAGCTAACATCAAGACATATCATGACACAACGATAACTTAACAGAACGTAAAGTACTGAATGCAGAAGATATTGAATTAGGTTTATTTAAGGAAAAATCTAAAATAGACAAATATCTGAGAGTCATACATGGGAGGAAGCTAAACTGACTACCTGGAAGCCTTTTCTAATATGAATTTTTGGGAAAAACCTCTAGCTAACTTCAAATATATTAAAACTGAAATATAACAATACTGAAATAAAAATGGAGGGTCGTCCTCTGATAATGAGGGCTCACTAAGGTGGTGTTGTGATGATCAAAACCAATACTAACCGCGACCAAAATGATGAACATTTGAACCTATATTATCAAACAATATAGGTAGAAAGTATATGTTCTTGAACGTACTGAGTATGAGGAATATGCATAAATTACATGATATATGAATATATTGTCACGACCCAGGGGTACCCCCTAGATGTAACATGGCGTATAGAACCCCAAAGGGATCCATACAAGCCACTTAGCTATCATAACATAAGATATAGAACAGTAAGAGTAAAAATAATAGTCCAAGTCCAAAACATTTTATTAAATGAATAGTGGAAGTCTAAATTCTTGTCTCATCATAGTCATCTAATACATTCATAAGATCATATTTCATCATAACTTACCATATTAATAATGATCATACATAACATAGATTCAACATACATAAGTCATAATCATCATAATCATAAGCCAACACTACCACAACCATCTCTTAGGATCCCACAAGTGCAATATGCAAGAGAAGTACTATACCCTCCTTACACTACGTAGAAACCCTTAAGAAATCCCTAATAATAGCTCACACCTTTCATACCTTCATTTACTTTTACATAAGGGAGATATTACCATAACCGACATAGACCATGAGAGCTACATGGAATTCGGTGTTCTACTCCCACACCGAAAAGAGAGGGTTAACACTTGCCTAAGGTGTAACCATTCCTACATAGCTATCAAGGTCGATCCACTAAGTTAAAGTCCTATGTGGGCACATAGTTAAGGGTCAAGGAGATTGCTTCTAGAAACCCTAACTTATTAAACGTGGGGATTTCCATCTCATGAGACAACACATAACATGGGTAATCCGGACTTGCTAAACGTGAGGAAACCCATGTAGGGAGCCAGACGTACTAAACTTGAGACCCCCATCTCATATACATGCCCTTTCGGTGCTAAGCATCTAATTCCCTTTTGTAGTCATGTTTAGTCATCACATAACTTTACATTAGCCTTTACTAGACTCTTATATAAACATCTTACCATAATAGCTCATATGTGTTCATAAGTGAGTAACAATCCTTTCACTTTAGAAACACTTAGCAAGTGAGTAAACCTTTCACTTTACATTACACTATAATCATGAGAACAATCTTTCAATCATATAGAAATCATACCATAACATGCATACATACTTCATAGCTAATTCAAGTGTAGAGGGTTAAGGATGAGGAAACTAGGTCATCAACACCATAACAACACATTAGGTATAACATCATTACAATCTAAGTAATTCACCTGTCATACTTGAGCTCAAAGAAGAACTAACCTACATACCTTCTTGCCCTTCATGGGACATTCATACTTCAATTACCAAACAATTCATACCCAATACATAATACAAGGTATTTCATGAAGTAATAACATAATCAACATCAATATAAACAATTTACATATTTCCTTCATAGCCTTCAAGGCTTCATTCAAAGACTCAACCCTAATTTCATAGAAATTATACATAACCTAGGGTAGAATCATCATACAAACATGAATTAAATAACATCACATTCAGTTCATAGCCTTCAATCAATATCCAACACAAACTAGGGTTAGAATTAGGAAAAGAAGGAGAAACATGGGTCTCATGGGGAATTCTTCAAGAAACCATCAATACAACATAAATTCATTAATAATTGTTCATATAACATCAATCAAAGTCAGTTTATAACATCAATTTCACTTAAGAAAGAAGACCCATGTTTTTGGATTGAAACCTAGAATTGGAGATTTTAAAATTCATCTTGAAGGGGCCTCTTGGGGAAAGGAATCCCAAGAGTGATAAGTAACCATACCTTATTGACGAATTAACCACGAAAATCTGAGTTGAAATCTTGTAGAGTTGGTCTTCTTCTTGAAGCTCCAATTTTCTTCAATGGAGTTCTTGAGGAGAGAGAGAGAGTAGAGAGAAGGAAGAACTTTAGGTTTTGATCTTTGGGGTTTTGTGTTTGAGTGATAAAAGTGAGGCTAAGTGACTTAAAAATATTATATACATGTCCCCTAAAGTACCCTAAATACCCCTCACTTAGTTAGACTCTTTAATGAAATAAAAATTGATTTCTGAATTTCTGCATTTTCGTCGCGGAACAAGTCCGTGAAGCGGAGCTGTTCCCAGAAGATATTTGCAATCAAATTTCGAGACAGTAGAGTCCGCGACACTACCGCATTGCGAACTAAACTTTTGCTCCCTGAGGGAGCTAGTCCGCGACGCGGACACATTCCCTCCAAGGTTGGGATCGTCCTTGGGGGCCCTTAGGGTTGCCCCGGGGCTTCGTATTCGAACGTTTTGACCTATAAACATATATTTACCTATTTTAAAACTTTTTTACAAGATTATACCATCATACGACACTCCCAAACCTGCCCAAAACCTAAGGACACAGTAGGACATATTCTTCTCTAGTTTCCGGACGTCTTGGTCGTTTCTTGACGTTTAGACTTTTACTCTTCCAAACCAAATCAATTGCATTAAATTAGGTTTAGAAACATCATTTTAACTATTTTTAAGTCATTATTCATAAGGTGAGGCTCTAACTTAAGTCATGCAATATCCGGGGTGTTACAAGTGAAAGGTTTTCTCTTGATATTTCGGTTCAATAGAGATTTGATTATACCCGGAATAACCATCCAAGAAACAATACAATTCACTTTCTTAAAGCCAATCATGCATTTGATCCATAAAAGACATAGCGAAATGATCTTTTTCAGGCCAAGAATTTAACTTTAGATAGTCCATGCAGATCCTTCATTCGGTGACTGGTCTCACAAAAACAAGTTCCCCTTTTTCATTTGGGACTACTGTGATGCCACCTTTTTTGGGTTCACATTGCACTGAACTCACACATTTTCTATCCACAATAGAGTAAATCACACCCGCATCCAACCACTTGATTATCTCCTTTTTTACCACCTCTTGCATTGATGGGTTCAATCTCCTTTGATGTTCCACACTCGGTTGGCACCCAATATCAAGTTGAATCTTGTGAGCACAAATGCCGGATGGAATACCTAAAATGTCAGCGATACTCCACCCTATAGCCTTGATATACCTTCTCAACACCTCCAAAAGCAGATTTACTTGCCACACAAGCAAGTCAGCCGCAATGATAACTGGCAAGGTGTTATTTTCCCCCAAGAATGCATATCGAATATCAAAGGGGAGCACTTTCAACTTAGGCTGATGAGGTTTCTCTGTGGATGGTTTGGCTGGAGGATTCTCTCGATTCTTTAGATCAATGTCTATCTTCAATGGGTTCCTTGAGTATTCATCTATTCCCGATAGAGCAGCTACTACCTCATCGTACCCTTAAACTTCAGTCTCAACATAATTTGTAAGAACAACCTCACGAGGTTCACTCATACATATCAATTCACTCACCCACGCCACTACTTCCTCAACCGAATTAATCGTTGAAACTACATGAATATCACTTGGTTGTTTCATTGATTTACTCACATTGAATGTGACCTCATCTTCTTTTACCCAGAATTTCAACTCCCTACTTTCAACATCTACTATAGCTCTTCTAGTTGCTAAAAATGATGTACCCAAAATAATGAGAATTTCAGCATCAATCTCACAATCAAGAATAACAAAATCGGCCTAAAAGATAAATCGATCAACCTTCACCAATGTTTCATAGAGTATTCCAACGGGGTGTTTAATTGACCGGTCTGCCATAAGAAGCCGCATTGTAGTGGATTTTGGTTCATCCAACCCAAGTTGTTTAAGCATTGCATAGGGCATCAAATTTATACTTGCCCCCAAATCAGATAACGCTCTAGAGAATTGAAACATACCAATGGTGCATGGTATAGTGAAAACCCCCAGATCCTCTTTCTTTGAAACCATCTCGATAGTCATAATGGCACTACAATGATGAAAAACTTCGACTGTTTCAAAGTCCATGTTTATCTTATTAGTGACCAGCTCCTTCATGAATATTGCATACCCCGACATCTCCAATAATGCTTCCTCTAAAGGAAGATTTATAGAAAGCGTCTTAAACACGGATAGGAACATCTTCAATTTTTCATTCTCTTTTTTCTTTTTCAGACGTTGAGGAAATAGAGGAGCTATTTTGGGAAGAGGTTGCACTATCTTTGGAGTTGAGGTAGCATTTTCTTTAGCTTTTTGCAACTCTTCGGTGGGGCTTTGCTTAGGACTTCCATCCTTCTCTTTGAGCTTATCATTTTCCAGTGCTTGAATGGGCCTCTCTTCCTTAACAATATTTTTCGCTTCTTCATGAGCGTTCATCCCATTATGACCCTTTACATCACCAATCGCTATTTCCTACTTCGAGTAAAAACCGCCAAATCTTTGTCATAGTTTGCCCTCAAAGTTGTTGCACACTCGGCTTCACCTCTTTCAAATACCTTGGGTTTCAATTGCTCTGGCAGTAGGCTCAGTTGTCCCTCAAGTTGTTTTATTGCATCCACATGAGAATTAACTAGATTATTCAATGATGAGAAATCAGCCTTCACTTCCCTAAGCTTGTCATCAGATCCCTCAACTTTATCTAGGATACACGATAACAATTTATCTACCCTTAAGTTAGTCAAACTACCCTTTGGACTCGGTGACCCTCAGGCCTTCTTTTTTTCGTTCTTTTCAACCTTTTCGTTCCAGTTTGCGAAGTAGTGTCCATGCTTTCCTTCAAATTTCAAATACCTGAAAATTAAGGGTTTTCATCAGATATTGAGATAAAATAAGCATTTGTGGACACAATTTCTATTAAAATATAGCCATAAATGAGTCCAATTTGTGGACACATCAACAGCCCCAACTTAAACTTTTGCTTGTCCTCAAGCAAACTGGAGTTCAGCTGATCACAAAGGGTGTCTCAAATAGTGATACACAAGACTCAATCATGAATGTACACAACAAGACTCAAATTACTCATGCAAAGATCAATTGTGTACTCAAACATTCAAGTTGTGATACACCTTTACCAAAGATTCTCATGCTCGCAATACTGGGTACTTATGCAAGTTCAAGCTCAACAAAAAGTATCTAAATGCCCTCACATAAAGAATGATTCCATATTCACACATAGAGGTTAATCAATTCAAGATCAGGATTCAGATGCAACGCTCACAGTTAAAAAGAGGAACAAAATGCATGTTTTCACCCATAGGTTTGCCCTTATTTTCTAATCGACTTTCGATTTGGCTTACTCCAGATCAAAAAAGTCTTTCCAAGGCTTGTAATGGGTCTAAGTGCATAGGTATGGTCATTTAGGCTCAGTGACTTCTTCATCCTCGTGAGGTGTGGTGTTCTTAAGATGTCCTTTTACTTTCCCTTATCACTTTTTCTTCTAGTGCTTCTAAGTCATCCTTTTATTCACTCTCCATGTATTGCTTGGAAACCCAATTCCTTTTGCACTTTTTACTCCACAAATTATTATTATTATTATTATTATTATTATTATTTTGAAGGGTTTAGATTTTATTTTTCAATACCAGGGGTTAAGGGAGACTTTTCTTGCACTTCTTGACTTCTCTTTTTCCTTTCCACCATATCGCCAACTTAGGCTTTTGGCGTAAGTTGGTTATTCACTTAACCACAAATCAAGAGGATTATAGATAGTGGGTCAAGTAAGGTCTAGGGTTCATCAAGGTTCTTCCAAAGAAAGGTCAGGCTCAAGGGGTGTTCAAAAGAGTTTCACACGCTCACGGGTAGGCCACAAAAGAGGTATATGTCAAATTGGGCTCACACTCTTTAAAGTTGCCTAAGATCATTTCAAGAGCACACCTTCCTAAATCAATCAGACTAACTGAGCAAATTATGGGTTTATTCATGAATGGTTCAAAGTAAGCTAATCACACAAGGAATCAACACTTAAGTCAAACAAGACTACACAGTTTTGCTAGTGTGCAACGGTCAATACAAAAGAATCAATTCGATAAATGTCTAATCAAAATGAGATGCAAAGAGTTCACATATTGTCTATGCTACTTCATTTTGTCTCGTCATAGCCGTGCATTCATGTTCGTTCGATTAATAGCACTATTCAAGTCATCAATATTGATTGGGACTGCGACTTAAATTTTACAAAAGAATAGCCACTTTCAACACATGAGAGGTGGCAAAAAAGTGCAAAAGATTCAAAAAAATTTGGAAGGGTCAAAATCGTTATTGTAATTTAAAACAAAAGGGAGCCATGAGCTAAAACATCCACAAAAATCAGTGCTTAATATACTTAAAAACAGACAACCCAAATGTATACAAAACACGAATATCAATAAAAAAGGTGTGGGCCTCATCCCACCATAAATAAAACATTTGTCTTCAAATGCAATTTACAAAATATCTAGAATGTAAATTAAGGGAGTGCAGAGAGAGAGATAAAGAAGAATCATGGCTATGTAGTCTCTCCATCTGTCTGGGCATCAATGCTGACAAAATAAATATGGCTATTAAGGGACTGACCTTTTCTGTTTATTGAAACACTGTCAAGAAGCTAGGCGGCAATGCAATCCAAACAGCGCACAAACCAATGAATTAAAATACTCCAGAAGTGCAAGAAATACAAAACCATAGTGCAGGTGTGGGTTTTGAACAGATAAAAAATGATGGAAAGTGACTAAAGTTAGATCTGTTAAGCCTTTGGCTTGCAAAAACGTCCACTCGGTGACGTTAGTCAAACTCGCCAACTCACTCAGTGGAACGCCGACTGTTTTATTTCTCCGCCGAAGTTTACAGAACCTCTGGTTTACGAAGGTCCAAAGGGCGGTCCCTTTCGTGATCGTCGACATGCTTTGTGATTCGTCAATGTTTTCCAACACTTGCCGAGTTTTTCATAATCTAATGTTGACGGTGTCTTTAGTCAAACGACGGATAAGGTCGGATTCACCGACCCTTTCAACGACTCATCAACTGGATTCATAACTAGTTTATCTGCATTTTTTGTTCACTTTTCATGCTTCCATCTGCATAATCAACACACTATTATTTTATCAAAGAAAAAAAGAGTAATACATGACTTTGGGTTGCCTCCCAAACAACGCCTTAGTTAACTTCGTGGCACAACACAGCAGTGCCTTCAAGCATCTTTCGAATACACCACTTCAACCAAAGAAATCTCTTGACAATCCCTAAAATATAATTTTAGACGTTGACCGTTCACTTTAAATGGAGGTCCTTCCTGATCTTCAATTTCTATGGCACCGTTGGTGAACACTCGTGTTACTCTAAAAGGTCCATACCATTTGGATTTAAGCTTTTCGAGAAAGTGTCTAAGTCGAGTGTTGTATAACAAAACCCAATCTCCTACCTTGAAGTCCCGCTTGAGTATTCGAGCATCATGACATTTCTTCATCTTTTCTTTGTAGATGACTGAACTTTCATACGATTTAAGTCTACATTCATTCAGTTCGTTCTACTATTCTACCCTTTCCCTAGTAGTTTTTGACCAGTCCAAATTTAAGGCCTTTAATGCCCACAATGGCTTGTGTTCTAGCTCGACGGGCAAATGACAAGCCTTACCATAAACCAACTAATATGGAGACTTACCGATAGGTTTCTTATTATCAGTCCGGTATGCCTATAGTGCATCATCGAGTTTCCTAGACCAGTCAGTTTTGTTGGCATTAACTGTCTTTGCCATGATGCTTTTGATTTCCCGATTTGATACTTTGACTTGGCCACTTGTTTGGGGATGATATGGGGTTTCTACCTTTTTTTTCACCCCATATTTGCTCATTGCCATTGAAAACCACCTATTGAAAAAGTGAGACCCCCCATCGCCAATGGTTACCCTAGGAGTGCCAAATCTTGCGAAATGTAGCGTTTCAGAAATTGGACAACACTTTTTCCTTTGTTGTTTGGAAGGGCGATGGCCTCTACCCATTTGGAGACATAATCTACAGCCACCAGGATATATTTATTTCCAAATGATCTCACAAATGGGCCCATGAAATCGATCCTCCATACATTGAATACCTCAACTTCCAAAATAGGAGTGAGAGGCAACTCGTGCCTTCTATACACTCCGCCTTGTTGCTGACAGTGCGAGCATTTATTTGCAAATTCATGTGCATCTTTGTATACGGACGGCCAGTAATAACTACTTTGGAAGAATTTAGCGGCAGTGCAAATACCACTATGGTGACGTCCTACTGGAGATGCATGGCAAGCATGGAGAATTTCTACCGCTTCCTCTTCTAGAACACACCTCCTAATAACATGGTCAGCACATTGTCAAAACAAGTAAGGTTCATCCCAGAAGTACCTTTTAACATCAAACATGAATCTATTTTGTTGGTAAAAGGTCAGCTTATTAGGTATCAATCCACTCACAATGTAGTTTGCAAAGTCTACATACCACGGTGTAGGTTTGAGAAATATAACAAATACTTGTTCATCGGGAAATGAATCATCTATGTCGACCTCTCGCTCATCATCTTCCCTTTCTTCCAACCTCGATAAGTGGTCGGCCACTTGATTTTCGCAACCTTTTCAATCTTTCACCTCAAAATCGAACTCTTGTAGTAATAACACCCACCTTATTAGTCTTGGTTTTCCATCTTTCTTTGCCATCAAGTAGCGGAGTGCGGCATGATCAGTGTGTACTATTATTTTGGTTCCTAGCAAGTATGCCCAGAACTATTCAAATGCATAAACCACTGCGAGCAACTCCTGTTCAGTGACCGTATAATTTCGTTAGGCACTATTCAAAGTTTTGCTCGCGTATTAAATTGGCTGAAATAGTTTGTTGCACTTTTTCCCAACCACTACTCCTAATACCATTCCACTAGAATCACACATTACTTCGAAAGATTCGGACCAATTAGGATTGACGATAATCAGAGTAGATACTAATGTTTCCTTCATACACTGAAATGCTATCATACAAGCATCATAAAAATAGAACTTCACTTCCTTCTCTAGGAGTTTTCATAGTGGATGTGCAATCTTTGAGAAGTCATTAATGAACATTCAGTAGAAACCTGCATGACCCAAGAATCTATGAACACCCTTCACTGAAATTGGTGGAGGTAATTTTTCAATGACCTCAATTTTCACTCCTATAATGGTTCCAACCTTGATTTTCGCCCCGCTGTTGATAGCGTGGGTGGAAACCCTTTTCATATCTTGTGGAGTTCCAACCTTGATTCTCCCCCGGTCTTACGAAACTAGAAGTTGAACCCTCCTCAACTCAAAATGCTCCACACGTCCCTTCATGTGCTCGTGCATCACTTCCATTGGAGATAACATCTTTTTGATGTTTTCGTCCCTTTCCCTTTCTTTATCGAGTTGCTCTTGCGTTAATCTGAAGCACAATGGGGAAACTTGGTCATCTTTTGTGTACCATGCTTGATTTACTCTAGTCATGCCATCTAGGAGAAATGAGGCTACTTCAAATGATTGTAACATCATTCCTCTTTGCACCAGCTGATCAGCTATCCCTTTATTAACCGAATCCAGACTACGGTAAAAATATTGGACCAATAACTCACTCGGCAATCCATGCATTGGACATTTTTGCAAAATTCTCTTAAATCGTGTCCATGATTCGTGAATTGGTTTGCCCTCCTTTTGATTAAAATTTTGAATGTCATCTCTCAGCTTTATCATTTTTAATGGAGGGAAGAATATTTCATGAAAAGTTGTAACCAACTCTTCCCATAACTTGATGGAGTTCTTTGGAAGCTTGATCAACCACTTAGTGGCATCCCCAGTCAATGATAATGGATATTAGTGTAGCCGTATGCAATCCTGTGATAGATTCTTGAATGACAAAGGGGTGCAAACTTCTACGATGTTTCGTATATGTTCATACAAATCTTCATGCTCTAACCTTCCATATAAACCTCTAGAATGTATGAGATGGAGTGTTGTGCTAGTAACTTCAAATGTTGCATTTCCGTTTGCTTGTGGCATGCAACTCGCCTCTATCTCACTCACTTGGGCAGGGTTGTACACACTATTAATATCATCAATATCGTCTCGATTAAAAGCATCACCCTTTGGTTGCCTTCTTGGCGGCTATTTTCGTCGTTCACACTCATATGGCTATTGAAACAAACAATTACTCAAAACAAAACTGAAAATTAGGTAAGTAGACTACAACTAATAAGAACAAAGATTTTACTATTCTAAGAATTCTCAAATAACACCACTCCCCGGCAGTGGCGGCATTTTGTTGTTTGCGTAATCAATGACACAACTTTCAATGCAAGTGTCTACGATCATGCAATAGTATAATAACCCAACCAAGGGTTTTGGTCGAGTCCCAAGGGAGTGGTTTCGAGAATTAATTGAAAAATAAAATTAAGTACTAACTAGTCGTAGCTAAAGACAGTAACAATTAAAAATATTGTAAATCAAAGAGGCGGACACAAAAGTGTCAAATAACAATTTGGGGGGTTTTGTCACAAATATAACAAAAACCGTAATTATAACAAGAAAATCAAGTATGGGGAAGAGTTCTTAGGATGTGACCGAAATACAAGTTGAGATACATAGTTGGGTACATGATTTCGATAGGAAATTTGCAAGATAATAGTTACTAAGCTAAGCTTTAGATTGAAATAAGTTCCCTCTCAGGCAACTTACCCCATTTCAAATGTGTTCTTCTTGGACACCCATTTACCGCATAAAGGTCAGCCTACACCTTACCCCACTCACTCTCTCTAGCTGAGTGTTAGGATATGGGACTAGGGCTCACACTTTCGGGCTGAACCTCATGTCGACCCACTCCTTAGGTCATCAGTCTAGTGGTCTTAGTTTCGCGACCTCCCTCTTGGGCAAGCCGAAAACACATGGGTGGATTTGTATTTGCAACCACAAACCCATTAAATTAAACCGCAACCCATCAGCAAGCAAGACCCAATAATAATATCAACACATATTATCTAAATCACACCCCAAGAATGGGGGTTTTTAGCCACACATCAATAGATAAAAATTTATACCCTTAATGATGTTGAAATCAAATGGGTATAGAGAAATAAGTCTTGATTTGAGTAAAGAAAGAAGAATCCAAGAGACTCACTTCCAAATTGGAAGAGATGAAACCCTTTTCTTTTTCAAGTTTCCAAAACTCTCTCCAAACTAAGAGCAAAAATAAAAGTACTAAAAATTATACAAAGAATATGATATTATATAATGATATTTTCTCTATAACTCTCAACGAGTATTTATAGTTTTCAAAAATCTATGCAACGACGGATCATTCGACAACTTTAGTCGGAATCGCTGATCAACTCGGCAATTCACCCTTTAGTGTAGTTTATCTCCTTCTTGCACCATCTTTCAACATCATCGTGCTCTAGGTCATTAGGCGATATAGTACTATTTTGTGGAACTTCTCAACAATGCGCCGACTGCTCCCTTGTTCTGCCGACTTGATCCATTCTTTCAGGCTCAGTACACTGGAACAAAACGCGAATGAGACCCTTCAGCGATTCGCCAAGTGGACTCGGTGATCCTCATGCCTTCATTTTTTCGTTCTTTTTAGCCTTTTCATTTCTTTTTGCGAAGTAGTGTCCATGCTTTCCTTCAATTTTCAAATACCTAAAACTTAAGGGTTTTTATCAGATATTGAGATAAAAGAAGCATTTGAGGACACAATTTCTTTTAAAATATAGCCTTAAATGAGCCCAATTTGTGGACTCATCACAAATTCAACACAACCCAACAATTTTAACAATCAATGACACGAGAATATACTATTTAATGCCAATTTAACACGATTTCAACTAAATACGGGCTAAAAACCCAACACACGATACACAAAACAATATCAAACACAAATAACAATTAAAAAATGATAATGCATTCGAATTCAACCAATTATAAAGTGGGGTTTGGAAAACCAACCTTAGATGCCAAATGTTTGGAAAGAAATCCTAAAACCACCTAGAGCAAATGATCCAAAGTAAAATTAATAATAGAAGTATGAGAATAGGATATATAAGCAGTTGTGAGAGTTTGGACATTGAAAAGTATGAAAATGAAGAGATTTTTGAATTTAAAATGGTTTGACCTTTTAAAACTCTTCAGTTCGCACGCCAATTGGCGATGCGCCGAGTGGCACTTCTGCCCGCTGAGTTTTACAGAACCTCTAGCAAGCTATGGGGTTCCAACGGTGATCTATGTCAGGCTCGTCAACCTATTCGGTGAGTCGCCGACTGGACTTTTGTCTCACCTAGTTTCCATTTTCCCAAAACTTCAACTTTCCAACCTGTACATTCAACACCCGTTATTCAAACAATAGTAACAAAAGCATTAAAACATGGGTTTCCTCCCAAGAAGCGTCTTATTTAATGTCGTGGCATGACGTGGATACGCTTTGAACGTTCATTTTTTGGGTTAGCCAAGGTATCACTTGGTAGACCACCTTTTGGCCTTGGGTTCAAATGAGATGAAATTTGAACCATTTGTGTTTCCAATTGTTTGATTGAAACTGAGTGAGAGGTGACTGTGTAATTATGTGTGGAGACGTCTTTTTTCATTTCTTTCAAAACTTTATCCGACCCTTCCACCTTATTAACAATGCGTGCAAGCATGTCTTCTATATGAAAGTTCTCCAGGTCAGCCCTTTGCTCCTTAGGCTTTGTCGTTCATGGGGTGGAGATGAGATGCTATTTTGAATGGTTGTTGCATTATACCACCTTGGACAAGTTGATCAGCTACACCTTTGTTCACAGAATCCAAACTCCTGTAGAAGTGTTGTAACAACACGTTGTTTGGGATCCTGTGAGTCGGGCATTGAAGTAACAGCTTTTGAAATCTCATCCACGTCTCATGGATTGGCTCACCCTCCATACATTTGAAGCCCCAAATATTGTCTCTCAATGACCTCATCCTTAAAGACGGAAAGAGCCCCACGAATATTGCCTCAGTAAGTTTATCCCAAGTTGTAATGGAATCCCTTGGTAAATAAGCTAACCATTTGGTAACTTCTCCCATCAAAGAAATATGGAACAACCGGAGATGGACTGATTCTTGTGAGATGTTCTTGAATGAGAATTGACCACATATGTCAACGAAATTATGAATATGATCATGGGGTTCCTCATAAGGCAGCCCTCCATATAATCCTTTCATTTGCAAGAGTTGTAACATTATGCTACTGACATGGAAGACGGCATTCTCCACAACCAGAGGTAAACGTATAGCATAAACGCCACCCAATTGAATTGGGTCATTCACATCATTCATATTTCTGATATCATCTTTGTGGCGCATACCGTTACTCCAGTTCACACTAATCTCGTCCTATGTTCAAATAAAGCAAACACAAACACAGAAAAAATTAAATCGATTCAACTACAACACAAGAATATCACAATTTAAACTTCAATAATCGATTTCTAAACACCACTCCCCGGCAACGGTGCCATTTTTATAAATGCCCAACTACACCTCATCTAGTAGTAGGTGTAGGCAATTGTAATCTACTATAAAACCCAATAAATGAGTTGGGGTCGAACCCATATGGAGTGGTACAAGTTCAAATTCAGTTACGAAGTTATAAATGTGGCCTAATCGCTTATAGGAATAGAAATTATCGAAAACATTTAGATAAATCGAAGGGGGTGACAACAAATGTCAGATGGGGGAATTGGTTTGTGAATTAGCAACTAAAACAAATATTAAATTAGGGGAATAAACAAGTAGAGAGGAATTCTTAGGGATGTGATCGATTATAGGCTAATTTCGCTATATGGGTAATTGGAATTTACTAACATTAGCTAAATCTCATATGGTAGGCTAGACTATAGATGCATTAGCTTTCTCTCAAACAACTATTACGATTCAAGTGAATTTTCTCGAACCTCGACAAGCATAACAATATAAACTGCCTAAAACCTTAATTTATCTACTCTCTCGAGCTAGATAAGTATGATCGAGTTTAGAAATCACTCTCTCGATCTTAACCCACATCAACCCAGTAACTACAATCATCAATCAAAAACCTTGGTTCTAAAACCTCTTTCTCAAACAAGCCCAAAACACTAAGATAGAATGACATTTGCAACTACCATTCATAGATTAATACACACATATTGAATAAACTCACTTCAATTAAGCATTTAATCAGTAAATAACAATACCCATAAGCTAATTAAACCAATAATCACATGATCACACCCAAACAATTGTGATTTTAGCTGCACATCATAAATAGGAAGAAACAATTACCACTTATGGTAGCCATGAACAGGGTAATGGTTTCCAAGACTCTGCAAGGCTTCAAATCAAATTAATTCCAAAACCCCATTGCAAGTCCTCAAAACCAAGTCTCAAAAGCTTTAAGTGCAATAATGGAAAACTCAGGAGAATTGGATTTAAATTCTACAGTGCTTGGATAAGTAATAATCTTTTCTAATTTGAATTTATAGTTTCCCAAATTTTGGCCATTAGGACCATTGGGGGAAGTAAATCGTGCATCGCAAACAAGGTTGGCGACTCATCCTTTGCTCTAGTCCATCGTCAGTTTGCCTTGGATCTTTATCATTAGGGTTCTTTGACTTTAGGCGATCAAGGTCGATGTTGCCGACTATCTATTTCCATCGCCAAGGAGGTTCTTCCCCAGGGCTGGCATGCTGGAAGCTTAGGCGAGCTAAAGAGCCACTCGATGGCTCACTGAGTGGTCTTGGCGATCACCAGGATTTCCTTCCTTCAACTTTTCCAGCTTTTTCAGTCCTTTTTGCTCGGTAATGTCCTTGCCTTGCTCCTTATCCTTCATTGCTGCAAATCAACACTTAAACAATAGTTTAAACAAAAAGTTAGGAATAGAGGACACTTAAACTATGAAAACAAAGCCCTAAATAAGTCGAAATCCCAGACACATCATACATATCTGGAGAAAGTCAATAATGAAGTTTATTTCCTTTTTAGGAGGAATGCCTGGTAAAGCATCAGGAAACACTTCTAAAAACTAATTTACAATGGGGAGTGACTCAATAATAGGGGTTTCAAAATCTGTATCTCTAACCAAAACAAGATGATATATGCAATCCTTAGAAATCTTTTTTTTAGCTTTAAGACAAGAAACAAAATGACCCTTAGGCATAGAATTTCCCTCTTTCAACTCATGGATGGGGTCATTTGGAAATTAAAACTTAACCACTCAGGTTATATAATCAACAGAAGCATAGCGGGAATGGAGCCAATCCATACGAAGAACGAAATCAAAATCTTACATATCAAGCTCTACTAGGTCAATATGAGTGACTCTATGGGATAATGATACGTGACATTTAATATGAGTAGAGATTAAAAAAAAATCTAACAACACATCAGGAGAGACTTCAAATCTCATAGCCATATAAGGCATCACAAAATACAAGGTAGCATACAGATCAACAAAAGCATAGACATCATGGTTATAGACTTTCAACATACCGATAAGCACGTCGTGAGTACCCTCTTGCTCTTGACGAGTTTGAAATGCATAAAAAAATTGCTTTCGAGCATTTGAACCCAAACCACAAGGCAGAGCTTGCCTACTTTCTCTTCCCTAAGCAATACGTGATGGACGATCCCTTATCTTGTGACCACTCTAACCACAACCAAATAAACCATTTGTATTGGCTAAGCATTTATGATCATGCTTCCTTCCACACCTAGCACAAGTAGACAGCAAAGATCCATTCCCATTTCCTATTAGAGGCTTAGGGTTAGACACATTATTGTTGTTCAACTTAGGACTTGAAGCATTGGAGGAACCTTGACCAGAAAACCTTTGTCAGAACCTAGAATGATTATGTCCATCAGACCTTGAATTTGAAAAGTCACCATCATTAGTCGTATCCATCTTTACCTCCCTAGACCTTTCTTTAAGCTTGTTCTCTTTAATTTGTTGAGTGTAAATCATAAGATGAGGAATTTCCATTTCCTTGATGAGTATGGCGGCACGACCTTCTTTAACCACCATTTCAGACACTCCCGAAACAAACTTGCTCATCTTTAACCTAGAATCGACAACCATGGTAGGAGCATATCTAGATAATTGTGTGAATTTCCAGGCACACTCTTTCACACTTATGTTTCCTTGTCGAAGGTTAATGAATTAAAGTACCTTTGCCTCTCTCATTTCAAAAGGAAAGAATCTATAAAGGACAACAACCTTAAACTTCTCCCAATTAAGAGGACCTGTATCAACCACCCTATCTTCCTTCCATTGGTTGAACCAAACTTGAGCATCACCCTTAAGTTGATAAGCGGACGATTTTGCCTGTTCCACCGTCGTCACACCCATGATAATAAAACCCCATGCACCTCATAAATGAACTGTTAAAGATATTTCTCAACCTTGGAACAATGAAACTATAGGGGATTAATTCTAGTGAAGTCCCTTACTCTTGTTGTCGCCGTAGCTACATTTGGGTTCATAGGGAACACATCCTCCCTATTGGCTTGGACTATCATGGCTTGTTCCAACACTTGGAAAGCAGCCCTAAACTCCACATTAGTCACTTGTTCGGCCAAAGGGTCAGCTGGAACTTGAGGAGCTTCAGGAGATTCTCTATCAACATTCTCACCCACATTCCTTCTAACGTATGCTCTTTGAAGGCCATATCCTACAAAGCATCGAATAAGGATAAGGAGAGAGACTTATAGAGTTACACTCTATTGCATGACTTAAAGAAGTGGAATTTCCTAAACATCTTATTCATACATGTGGCACGCTTCACATTCATGCACAAGAATCTATTAATGTGGCTTATGAGACATCCTAGGACCTTTGTAAACCTTGTACTTTGAATACCAAGCTTGTCACGACCCAAAGTATATCTTAGGCATAACATGGCATATAGATCCCTGAGAGGCCCAACACAAGCCACTTAGCATATATCATACAAGATAATAGAAATAAAGATTTCAACAGAAACAATTAATTATCATAAAAGAGTTTTGACATGGAAGAAGTCTAACATCAGCCTCAATAAGCCATATATTACATCATGAGGAAACTAATTGGGACCTAACCATACATCACATTTAAATGTTTGAAAACTAAAGTAAAGAGAGCAATAAGGTGTCTCTGTCTTCAAAACCAGAGGACTCACCAATCCTTGAGTGCCAAAAGATCAACTAGCCACGAATGTGAGAGGTAGGAATGTATAACGATACATGATGAGTCCTAGATTTTGACTTATTTAGGACCTGGTTTTCATAGTTTATTGTCCTCAAATGCCTAATTTATGCTCTAAACTGATCTTAAAGTATTGATTTGTAGAAATGAAGGAAACTGATCAACGCAAGGACATTACCGGGCAAAAAGGAGCTAAAAGGATGAAAAAGGCTGAAGATAACAAAAGATGAGAATCGCCAAATCCACTTGGCGACTATTCGAGTGGAGCTTCACCTCGCCTAAAGTTCCAGACTGCTTGCCCTGGGGAGAAGCCAACTTGGCAATGGACTTGTACATTCGGCGTACCACTAACAGGATCGGTGACACATTTTGGATCACGCAAAGTTGCAGAACCTTGAGGATTAAAAGTCAAGGAAGACCGGCGATGAGATGGAGCGATTGGCGCATCGCCGACTTGGTCGGTGACCCTCGACTTACCTCACCTAATGGTCCTTGTAGCCACAATTTAGGAAACTATAAATTGAATTTTAAAAAGTGTTTTAGTAATCCTTATTTAATTTTCTAAGTCCAGTTTTAGTTCTCTTCCGTTTTGAGATTTCTTTTAGTATTTCTTCATTGGGGAACAACTTATAAGGGTTTTTCAAGTATATTTGAAGTGGGTCTTTGATTTTTAGCACTTTGGATTATTTTAAAGACTTGGATTGCAATACCCAGACCATGGAGAATGTTTTCGGTATTGATTTCTATGTTTTTATGATGCTTGGCTAAAACCCCAATTCTTGGGGTGTGATTATTTGTCTAATTTACTTCTGGTTATTGTTGTTTAATATTGAAAATATTGTTTTAATGTTGGTATGATTCATAGCTGAGTAGAAATTTATGGATTGTAGTTTCCAATACAATTTTCGCTTAGTGTTTTGAGCTTTGTCTAGAGAGGGGTTTTGAAACTAAGGTTATTGATTGATGATTGTAGTGTGTTGGTTATTGTGGGTTCAGCTCAAGAGAGTGAATCTTAACTCACCCCTACCAATCTATAGAGAGAGAGTAGATAAATTAAGGTTTTGAGTTGTTTTGTGATGTTAACCTCATTGAGGTTCGAGAGAACTCTCTTGAACTGTAATAGTTGTTCGAGAGAAAACTATTGCACCTATAGTTTATCCTACCCACAGTGATTCACCACTTTATTAATAAACTTCAATTACCCATATAGTGAAATTAGCTTATAATCGATCACATCCTGAGAATTCCTTCCAACTTGTCTAATCCCATGTTTTAGAGATTATTATAGTTGTTAATTGACACCTTCAAACTCCCCATCTAACATTCGTTGTCAAACCTTTGACTATTTTTTTTAAATTCGACAATGTCGACTTCTATAATCGATTAGAATCACATATTTAATTCTTAATTGAATTTCTTACTGCACCGTTCCTTGTGGGTTCGACCCCAACTCTTTGTTGGGTTTTATACTAGAGAACTATGGCTTACACCAGGTATTGGCTGAGATGTACTTTAAGCATTTATCAACACATTAATGAAACAATGTAGGTATAAGTATTCACTAGTACATCGAATACACTAAGTATGATAACAATGCATAAGAGTTATGAAATTATGCTGAAAGGGATGTCACATTACATGAATGACCAAGTGAAATAACAAGATAAAAAGGTTAGAAAACATAGGTCATAGTCATGGTCAATGCAAGCTAACCATCTTTAAAAAACTTGTGATATGCTTTAGAAGAAACCTTAGATCCTTGTTGTGGAAAGTGTACCATATAACTTTTATAGACCATGTGAGCTATAACATGGAATTTGGTGTCTATCTGACACCGAAAAGAGATGTCATTACTACCTAAGGTAAGAACCTTACATTTGAGCTAAAGTGGATCCACTAGGTAAAATCTTGTCTAAAACAATTCTATGGTGGCACATAGTTATGGGATAAGAACATTGCTACTAGAAACCTGACCTCTACTAGCACGAGAGCTTCCATATCAATATCCTCTCTGTGGTAAGTATAAATCCCACGTAGTTGTCATTATTCTCATTTTATTTGATTATCAATAGAAAGGTACAATTAAGAAACCAATCCAAGCTAGATTTGATTTAGACTAGCTCCTTAATCTTGATTCAACTTAGGTGACAAACATTTCAACCCTTACAAATCCTTTTTGTGAGAAAACCTTTCACAACAACTATGACATTTATACTTTACTCTCAAAACATCCTCAAATAATTTACATCAATTTCAACAAAGAACATGCATATCTTTATCAATTCATATTTCATATTTCATAGTTTATAAGATTATTCATGTGTTCATTCTCTAAAATTCATAGATCATGCATGGGTTCAAATAAATTGAACTCAAAAACATGTAATTACTTCAATTCATGCATAAATAGGTAGAAATCAATCAATTGAATCATAATTGAAAAGAACCCATAAAGATTGAATAAAACCCTAACTTTGTTTTGAGAACCAAACTTGTGGAACTTGAAGATTTTATGAACCTTATGAAGGAAAGGACACCATAGGTGTATACTAACATACCTTGAAATTCAAAGTCCAATTTCTATGGTGAATTTAAGGTCTTGGTGCTTGAAACCCTAGATTGCTCTTCCTTGAGTTGAGGGAATTTAAAAGGGATGAACTTGGAGGGAATTCATGGATTTAGGTGAATGATGGTGAAGGGGGTAGTTTTAGGATATAAGTGGTATTTATAGGGATTAATATTAGCACCAAAATGACTTAGTTTAGGCTTAAAATAATTAGGAAAAGACCCAAAATCCCTTTAAAATAATTGTTGAAGCCCTTCTATGATTTAGAACTACGGTTCGTAGGTCTTTCTATAGACTATCCTGGTCCATCGTAGAAATGATCATAGACCTTAAATTTTGACCATGTTTTGACAGACACAATCTACATCTGGTAGATCCTTCTACGGACCGTAGACACTAACATGATTTTAGTCTACGGGGCAGCCTAGGATCTGCAAACAATATCACGACCTTTATAGCTCATTCATCCTATTCAAGTTTCATCTACTAACTTTCTAAACATTGATCTATAACCAAGTCTATGGTCCATAAAACTATATACAACAGGTAAACCTGACTTGTGGATCTCAGTCCATTTTGTCAACTTTCTATATTTTTTACTACGGGTGGCATACTGTCCTTAGTTTCTTGTATGAGCCTTAAATGACATCCGTGAAAGTCAATTTTCTACGGACTTTAGCATCCTTCTGCACTCTTCTTGAACTTATCGAAACTAGGCGTTTTTGCGGTGTTACAATTTCCCTGGCTATGTTGATATTAGTATTGCCCATTACCTTTGGCTTGTATTGATTTTAACTTTGAGTTTGGTTTTGACTGCTGCCCTATGGGAAATTTGGATGGTTTCTTCAACTTGGATTATATATGTTCCCATAGTTTTGGTTTCCTCAACCTCTTTTAGCATTTCCCACAAAACTCAAAGAGTCCACGTTTACGCCAAATCATTCAGCCACATGATCACAACTACCACACACTTCACACTACATTTGTTGTTGTTGCACCATATTTACTTCAACTTGTTATTGCCCAATGTTAGACTTCTTAAGTTAGTGTTCATCATGTTCTGCATTGCAGTAATTTTTTAGTTAAGGTTTTCACTACATCTACCTCCAGTACCGTAACCATGTTCTATATAACAAGTCTGGTGCCTCCTCCTTTCCACTAAGGGTTCGCTTGCAAAATTTGATGTAGAGGTGTGAAAAAATTCTTCAAAAATTTTCTGTAGGTCATGTCCCTCTACAAAAAAGTCGAGATTTTTTTTTTGTGTTTGGTTCGAGACCCTCAATTAATGTATGGACCAATACCTCATTAGCTTGGTGCTTATGTATGCATCTCATCAATAAGTATTGAATCTATCCTAGGCTTCGAAATAATTGTCTCCTCCTTTTTTTAAACTCAATAGCTCACTCCTTAACTTAGTCATTTTCCCTGATGGAAAGAACGTTATCAAGAACTTACGGGGAAGATTATCCCATGAGGTAATGGAGTTTTCTGGCCAGACTTCAACCACCGTTTGGCATCCCCTAGTAGAGATAAGGGAAACAAAGTGAGCCTCACAAAATTTTAAATACCTCAGTTGGCATGTAGGTATGACTGATTTCTAGGAATTTATAAATATGAACTTAGGGATCTTGGTGAAGGAGATATGTAAACTGTCCATTGGTGTGCAGAAATGGCACCATGTTTTGCTTCAGCTAAAATCTACCCCAGCTGGTGGTTTCTAAATGCTAGAAGTAATATTGGTTTTGAGTGGGATTATGACATCACAAACTATCCTAGCTTCCATCACTATGGTTGCCTATTTCTCACAATATTTTTGAGGAACAGGGTATTGTAGAGTCATTTATGTTCTTTAGTAGTGCAAGACTCTTTCAGGCTATGCCAATGGCTCTACAGGTTCCCCATTTCTCTCTAATGTAGTGTTTTGAGTCACCTAAAATGAAGCACATCTAAGATCAAATCTTCAACACGTGAAAAATTAACACTTTGACTAGAAAAATTAAATATCTACTAATTCTGAACTGCCAGGCAGCGGCACAAAAACAAGTTGCGTTCAAACGCACGTACAAGTGTACGCTTATCGTGCAAGTAATAAAATGTCTCTTAAGAGCCGGATTATCAAAAAAAAAAAGACTAATTACAATTAGCAAACATAGAATTTCACTTGTAACTCTGATTAAATGCAAATGTTTAAACTGAGTTGACTTGGTATTTTAAACTTAAATGTGCGCCGAGTAAATTAACTAAATTACTAGCGATGATTCGATTTCACTTGTGGTTTGTAAATGAAATGGAAATGCTCCAGGGTTATAGCTTAAATGACAGCTCATGCATAATATCCTTCCTTTTCGAATCTGATTGGTTATCATGCTATTAATTTACAAGGTGAATAATACGATAATGATATCTCGACCTCTAGTCGCCTACCTAAATTGACAATCTAAGTACATCATTGAACATGGATAGATTGGACAAAGTATGGAGCATTAAGTTATCGTCTTGTTTTCTAACCAAGCATGGTAAAATAGCTATATCTCTATCCTAGATAAAAATAAATCTTTGTTTTAATATAGAAAGATCATGCTCCTTGTACTCCACATTTTATCCCTCTTTTCCTCCCTCGAGTTCTAGAGAAGACAATATATATGTTCTAATAGTGATCAAATATTAAAATACAAAAATAAGAACAATAGAATAACGCTTAATGATAACGCATTTTCATCTAAAAAGTGGAAACTAAATAATAATTCATAGGCACAACACTAGAAATAAGGGATTTATCCACTCATAATCTGATTTACAATGTTTTAATCTTTAATAGTAAATCAAGAAATTGAAGGATGAAAAGAGTTAGAATGAACACTGGAAATTTAAGACAAAAGTTGTCCAAGTCTTATAATAAAAAAATAGAAAAGCTAATAATTTTAATAACCAAGAATGAGGCAAATTATAATCTACGAAAATTGCATCCAAAACCTAGGATGCAGGTCCATGATGTGAAGCCAAAGGGGACCTTCCTATTTTGCATATTGTCCTACTGTGTGATGTCTCCACAACGTGGAGCCACTACGTACTTCACTGGTTCAACGTTTGTCGAGAGCTGATTTTTAAGTCTCAGATTCGTGACATGGAGTGAATATGGAGTTGTATTCCTTCTTTTTTGGATGTTCTTTTGCTTGCTTGTCACTTCCATACCTTTCCCCTAAACGACAGCCTCGTCGCAATTTCATTTCATTCATTCCATAGTATTTTCCAAGGGCTTTCCATCCTATAAATATTTGATCACTTTGGTTAGCTAAAAAAAAAAAACATGACTAAACAACTACAAACATAATGGATTTTGTGCTTGAATTGAGCTACAATATTTGTTTCTCTTGGCTTTTAAGTATACAAATATGACCAAGATCAAATATATATCTCAGACTTACATATGATGGGAAATGCAAATCAGTTTCTAGTAAAAACATTCTTGGGCAAGGGTGAACTTCTACCTCGCAACCATTATCCTTTTTTGGGTAGATATATAAGCCAGAAACTAAATTTTCTTTGTCACTTGCAAAGAAATATAGTCCTAGATCTTTTTTATAAGGACAATGATTCTTTAATACACTTTCCACGATGTCACAATGTTGAACTAGTTCAAATTTTAGAGTATTGAATATCTCAATAACCAGTTCCAAAGAACCTACGACTTTAAAACTTCCCTTAAAATACAATAAAGAAGAGAATAATAATATTTATAGGGAAGAGAACACATGTTCATGTTGAGTGGTGCAAATTCTTCAGGTTGATGAAAGATATGCAATATATATGTAGTGTCTTGAATAATCAAAGGGAAACTTCTCTTATTTTTGATGCATACCAAAAGGAATATTCTATTTTTAAGGACACAAAAAAGATCCATGGAGCAATTTCTCAGAGAAAAAAACATTAAGATAAAGCTCCACATTAAGCTAGATATTGTTATGCACGTACATCTCGTAGAGGGTTAGCTTATTGGCAATTAAAGTTCACTTATCTCTTTCAATAAATTGATTTCGGCTTGTCCTTTGTATTTAAATACCACTTGGGTATTTTTCACTTATGTTGACTCTGTACTGTCTTTTGTGGGGGCTTTGAACTTGCATCCACTAGGTTTTTTGCAGTCTCTTGTACATTGTCCTCATTCGAAAGTTAATATACCTTATTTCCATTGTTTTTCCTTGTGATGCATTATTCTCTTTCCTTCTAATTCTTCTACTCCCTAGGCCTGTTATTATTAGGTCTGGCCTAAGGATTAGACTTACCAACTTGTGGGTCTTAGTAAGTGCAATTATGACCCCCATTTTTCTATCGTGACAGTAAAGGTTAGTAAAAGCCATTGGTACAATATCAATTTTCTTCTTGGAAAGTCATGCATAATGTGTTTAGCATATAGTGTATTTTCGTAATGACCTAAACTCCTTATGAAAATGAAGTCCAGTGCACTAAGTTTTGAACGCGTGGATTCCGGAGAAGGGAATTCCAATAAGAGGTTGTTTTCACCACCCGAACTTGTGACCTCCTCGTCAAGTGGTAGCAACATTACTAATTATGTCAAGGCTGTCGAACGAGTATTTAGATTATATATACACAATAAATGTTATTGTTTTTCCTTTATACGATGCAATACGTTACTTTTCCTGTAACCATATTCAATAATATAAAGTATCTCCTACTGGTAAAAAAGAATCTATATCTAGAAAGCGAAAAGGTGATAGATATGAATGCTACTGAAGTTAAACCATATTAAAGTTAACACATAGGAATATTTATCATGGAAACTGCTGATCAATTCCAATGGAACTTTCTCTCATGGAAACTGCTGATCAATTCCAATGGAACTTTCTCTCATGGAAACTGCTGATCAACTACTCTGACTTCCCATATAATCCTTCATTTTATGTTTTGAACACTCCTTTATTTTTTTTATGAACATTGTCTCTGAACCATCTTGGACAAGCTAAGTATCTAGTTTTGTCCATTTTGAAAAAATTATTCAATAGAGTACTAATCTAATTTTTTTTTATCTCTTTAAGCATCTTAATTAGCTAATACACTATAAATTCTAATAATAATTATTGATAAATTCAGCTACGATGTCTATCTTTTTGTTTATCATTTGGCAGAATGGTCTGGTGGACCCTTGTACTTGTATAGGATTGTATTATGGACCCTTCAACTTATCCCTTTGTTATTTGGACCCTTGAACCCATTCAAACCCAACATTTTAAACACTTTTTGGCTATGGTATGGTTCGTGTTGCACAAACACGTACACGTTGGCCAAAAAGAAAAAATAGTCCAACCCCGGTGAAATTTACCGAACCTTCGCGACTTTCCACTTTTCCTCTTCTCCACTTCTCCTCTCCACAATTTCTCCACTAACAGTACATTCGTCTGTGATTTTCCAAATCTTTGCTCAGTTGAAGCTAAGTTCCACTCCGATTTTTGTTGTAAGTTCTTTCCTTTTGCGTTAGTTCTGATTTTTTTCATTTTCTCGTGCGTATCTGTTTGATTTAGGGTCAATTGTCATTCGATTTTATGAAAGTTTTTGGGGATTTTACTTTGGTTTGGGTGTAATAATCGTGTAATATGCTTTCTTAGTTGATGTACGACTTCGAGTGACTTCAATGGCATATTTCGTGAATTCGAGTATATTCTAGGGTTTATTCATAAAATCCCAATTTTGACTAAAATTAATATTTTATTTTTGTTCAATTGTCTTGTGTATTAATAGTGTTAGTGGTCCAATGTTACATCAATTCATTATTTCCTTAAAAAAATTAGGGCTTTTTGTGTTACAGTCGTAGTCATGGTAAGTTTATGGTTTAACTGTAGTTATTTTTTTTTTTACTTTACAGGCATCGTAAGATAAAGGTTTTAACTATAGTGACACTTCAATTTCACTATGGGGGATGTTTTGTATCTGATCCTACTTTAAGGTATGTCAATGGAATCACTAGTGTTGAAAAGATTAATATAGATGTAGATGAGTTGCATATTTTGTTGTTTCATAAAATAGCACTGGAATTGGGTGTTGAAAATGTTCAGACATTTGGATGTAGAGTCAACACGAAGGGTACTTTTTACATGTTAAATACTGATTCTGATGTTTTAAACTTTCTTAATAGTTTGAAGGTTGCTGATTTTGTTGATGTTTATATTGTATATCCCATTAGTATACCTTTAGTTGTTGATGAGATACTTGTATTGCCTAGCACTAATGCTGATGTGTCCTCATCTCCACAACAAGATAATGCTTATGTGTCCTCCTCCCCACACAAAAATAGGGCTGATCTGTCATCCTCCCCACAAATAGATAGGGCTATGTGTGTTCATCTAAACCATTTGATGAAAATGAAAATAGGGATTTAAACCAAAATCAGTCCCATTTAGTCGAAGAGCAGTCCCTTTTAGTTGAAGAACAAGCCCCTGCCCCTAGAGTGGAAGAACATTATGATTCTGATTCACTCTATGATGTTGATGAAAATATTGATGATTTGAGTGATTTGGATGATGAGTTGCTTCAAGCTAGGCAGTATAATATTCAAGAACAAGTTAAAGAGAAGACTGATAGAGTAAATCTAGATGAGATACCATCTGGTCCTATAGGCATAGATGCTCGTTTTAAAGACATTTATAAGGAGAGGAGGGGGAGATTTGAAGGCAATTTGGGTGGTGATGACCCTTATTTTGATAGCTCAGATCCTGGTAGTGACATTAGTGAAGATGAAAGGAATGTTGTTGAGAATGATAAATTGGTAAATGCAGCACCTAGGAAGGAAAGTACAAAGATCTACTTTGATCCAACTGCTAAAAAGGTTTTACTTCAACTGTATAAGGTATTTTTGAATCACATTAAGTTCGGAGAGGCACTGCAAACTTACTCTATTCAGAAGGGTGTTAATACTAAGTTGAAACCTAATGAGAAGGAAAGGATAAGGGCAAAGTGTAATAAAAAGGGTTGTCCTTGGCATATTCTTGGAAGTATTGATGGTAACACTGGAAGCTTCAGTGTTAAAACATATTTTCATGTCCATAAGTGTTTTAAAAGAACAAGAAACAAACTGTGTACCCCCATTTGGATTAGTAAACATTAAAAGGAGAGGATTATGAGTGAGCCTACCATCAAACTACATCAGATTCAGTCTTTGATACAAAAGCAGTATGGTTTGTATGTTAGTAAGACAAGCTGTACAAAGGAAAAACTGAGAGTTATGAATGAACATATGGGAGATTTCAGAGAGGAGTTTGCTAGGTTGTATGATTATGCTGAGCAATTAAAGACAACAAATCCTGGAACTACTGTATCTATTAGGACATCCAAGAACACAATTCCAGGAAAAGAGGTGTTTATGAGCATCTATATTTGTCTTGGTTCCTCAAAAAGTGGATGGAAAGAAGGGTGTAGAAGGATTATTGGTTTAGATGGTGCATTTCTTAAAAGTATATGTAAAGGTGAACTATTACCTTGCATTTCCAAAGATGGAAATAATCAGATGTAC
This sequence comes from Solanum acaule, assembly GCA_036250505.1. Lineage (NCBI taxonomy): Eukaryota > Viridiplantae > Streptophyta > Magnoliopsida > Solanales > Solanaceae > Solanum > Solanum acaule. The sequence continues at coordinate 46,647 of JAJOOR010000662.1, forward strand.
CCTATAGCATGGGCAGTAGTTGATAAAGAAACCAAGGACACATGGTCTTGGTTTCTCAAGTGCATCAAACATGATTTGGAGCTTACAGAAGGTGAAGGACTAACAGTGATGTCTGATATGCAGAAGGTATTACTATATTATTTGTTAAATTTATTTTTTCATTTTTGGAATAATTGATATTTAACATTGTTGTATGTCAAATATTATTTGTTTGATAGGGTCTTCATCTTGCACTTATTGATGTATTGCCAAATGCTGAAATTAGATGTTGTGTTAGGCATATATGGGCAAACTGGAAGAAAGACTGGAGGGGTGAAGAAAGGAGAAGAAAATTCTGGCAGGTTGCCAGGGCATCATTTGAGGTACTTTTATAGTCCACACTTGATGACTTGAGTGAGTTAGGAGTAGGCATTGTAGAAGCTTTGTTAAAGTATAACAAAGAAGCATGGTGTAGGGAATATTTTAAAGAGCATAGCAAGTATGATGTGGTTGAGAACAACATGTGTGAGACTTTCAACAGTTGGATTTTAGGTGCTTGGTTCAAATCAATAATCACTATGCTAGAGGAAATAAGAGTCAAAGTTATGGAAAGAATGAATCAAATGACAGAATTTTCAGAAAAATGGATTACTGATGTATCACCAATGGCTTTGGATACTCTTAGAAAAAATGTTGAAATTGCAAATAATTGTGTGGTACAGTTTAATGGTGATTTTGGCTTTGAGATCCATGATCCACCATATAAACATGTTGTTGACCTAAAAAAGAAGGTGTGTAGTTGTAGGTCATGGCAATTAAAGGGAATTCCTTGTGGACATGCACTTACATCAATTCATTATAAGGATTGGGTTGTTGATACATTTGTTGATCACTGGTATACGAAGGAAACATACCTAAAAGCATATAATAGGTTTATTCAACCTATGACAAACATGAAGATGTGGCCAAAAAGTGATAGACCAGCCATTGAACCACCTGAAATTATAGCCATGCCTGGAAGACCAGGAAAAAACATGAGAAAAGATAGTGATGAGCCAGATAAGAAGAAGTTTGGAAAGGCTACAAAGAAGGGAAGAAAAATGAAATGTTTTGTGTGCAAGACTTTTGGACATAACAAGAAAGGATGTCCAACGCTGGTAAGTTGTGCTTTAATGTCTCTTGGTTACTGAATTTTACGCTTGTTATACTTTTGACTTTAATATATGTTTGTAGAAAAATACAGTTGCTGGAACAAGTGTTACAAGTGCTGCAACTGCTGAAAGCCAGTCAAGGGTAAATGTAAGTCCAAGTGCAGGTTGCACTCCAAGTGTAGGTTGCACTCCTAGTGCAGGTCTAATTAGTGCCAGAAGGCCTATAAATGTGTCATCAAGTGGTGTGAGGCTTGCAACTGCCTTGGCATCTGGTGGAAGGCCTACTAGTGCTACATCAAGTGATGTGAGACAGTTAAGTACTAAACAATCAACTTCTAGTGCTGCTGGCCAAAAAAGAAAGACTAGCACAGCTTTGAGAGGTGGTGCAACTCTTGCATATAAGAAACCAAGACCAAAAAAAGCAAAGACAGCTGGTTATGGTGTCTTATTTGGATTAGGTGGCAGTGTAACTGAGAGGGTATGTATTTTATCATTTAAACGCATTAAATTGCTTTAATTGATATTAGTTCATCTTTAAGTTAAGATTTTTATTGTTCTCTCAGTCTGGAAATACTGATAGGGTATTATATAGTGCTACATTGTCAAGTTCAACTCCTACCAATATTGATCTTGGTTACAAACCCAATGGACTAAGGAGGAAGGGAAGAACTGCATTTACTCAAAGGCATCTACGGGAGGAGAGTTATAGAAGCACTCAAGGCACACCAAGCACTCAAGGCACACATTAGATTTCACTTGGTTTAGCGTATTAGCTTCATCCCAACTAACTTTAATTTGATTAATGACTTGATCCCAACTGTTTTGGTTCTGCTATTAGGAAGACTTTGTTTTTTATATGAATGGCGCCTATATGAATTTGTGTTAAGTTGTTATTGGGAAGACTATGTTTTTCTGTATGAATTTGTGTTTGAATGAAGTTGCTATTCAGATTTCTGAAGCAAATGCAGTCCATTTCATTATCAAATAACACCTAGTACAAATCAATATATCTTAAAAATAATGGCTAGAAACCAAATAACAACAATCACAATAACAGTGATATCAATACTAGTGTGTGATCCTTGTCTTCCTTGCCTTCTTTTCCTTCCTTGTCTTCTATGTCTTGCTTGTCTTCCTTGCCCTGAACTCATTGATGGATTCTAATGTTGTATTTTTGTTGGCATGTTGAATCATTTGCATCAGCCCATCGGAAGAAACCACACCTATTACCGGATGAATATTTTTGGCAACCCCAAAACATTCTTCTAGGATTAGTTGGTGTTCTTGATGTCTTTAGTTCAGCATATATTCCACAGTAGCAACATTGAACCGTCATCGTGAAAGACCAACAAAATCAAACCAACAAAAATACAATAGAATCACACACAAAAAAAAGATGAGTAGATCGAAGGAAAAAATAAAGGCTCCAAAAATAAAAGAGAAAAAATTTGAAGAGACAAAATCGAGAAAAAGAGGAGGAAAAAGCTCAAATTGTCCAACAATGGTGTTGAGTTAAAATAAAGCAGAAGATATGGCCTTTAAAGGTCAAAATTTGACCGTTAGTGCCTTTTTAAGGCTTCTCAGGCTCTTACTTTGTGTGTATCACACGCTCCATGTGCAGTCTTTCCACATAGGATGCCACATCAAAAAAAGTGTTTAAAATGTTGGGTTTGGATGGGTTCAGGGGTCCAGATGACAAAAGGATAAGTAGAAGGGTTCACAATACAAACAGATACAAGTACAAGGGTCCACTACACCATTCTGCCTTTATCATTTTATGTGTGTTGTTTATCTTTAATTTAAGTGAAACTAGTAAAATTAGCCGCATTTCGCGTGGGAATTTAATATCACGAAATTTATAATATAATCTTAAAACCTACCGGGCATTAAAACTAAAACATTATATTATCTTACATACAAGAATATGTAGTATAAAACATTAATAATGTAAAGGAAAATGAAAATTATTACATCTTATCATTTATTCTTAATAACATAAGTATAAATTAATGATTGTAAAAATACATACCAGGATTTGTAACATAAACAATGGTGTTAGTGAGCCATTCCATAGGAGCGAAGTACACAAAAGTTTTATTGTGAAGAAGAAGAAAAAGAAGAAGACGAGGAGGAGGAGGAGGAAGAAGAAGAAAAGGAAGAAGAAGAGGAGGAGGAGGTGGTTTAGAATTATCATTGTTTTAAAATGAGAGAAAATCCCTCTACTTATAGACAACAAAGGGTAATGTGAACGTATGTTTATTGTGCCTTATCAGAAATGTTACAACTATTTGGAAAAGTTGTAACCCTTCGGAAAGGTCACAACCTTTCATAAAAGTCACAGCTTTTCATAAAAGTCGCAACTCTTAAAGTCGTAACTTTTCATAAAAGTCGTAACTTTTCATAAAAGTCGTAACTTTTCATAAAAGTCGTAACTTTTCATAAAAGTCACAACTGTTCATAAAAATTGCAACTCTTCATTAAAGTCGCAACTCTCATTAAAGTCGCAACTCTTCATAAAGGTCACAACTTTTCATAAAAGTCACAATTTTTAATGAAAGGGGAAGGCTAGTTTTGGAAATAAATTAATTAATAGGGAATTCTGGTTTGTGGTGGTGCCATGTAAGCGTGCCTAAGGTTCTCTTATATATATATATATATGCGCCACATAGGCGGGCCTAAGTTTCCCTCTTATATATATATATATATATATATATATTATGATATATGATTGTACATAAATATGTATACCTCAAGAGAAAATAATTCATTAATATACACTTTGATTTGGGCATTTTGAGATTAAAGTTTAACTTTTAAGGTGATGTCTATTTTTTTGTTCATTTTATATGTGTTCTTTATCTGTATTTTCAGTTAAATTCTACCAACAAAAAAACTTCTATAATTCACATGTATGTTCTCTTAAGCATTTTGTTTTGAAAACAATTATAGTCATGATGAATTTATCTTGGTTTATTAAATTTGTTTCACTGGATGGTGTGACTACTCTGATTACATACAAGACTATAAAGAATGTGTCATTTGTTACTAAGTAGGTGTTTGATAAAAAAATATTATTTTTTTTATTTTATTTGTTTGTCATTTGGATTTTTAATATATATATATATATTCAAGATCGATTGCGTACTAAATAAACACATTCTTGATAGGCTTGTATGTGATTGGAGTTGTCACACCGGCCAAAGAAACAAAATTAATAAACCAATGAACAACAAAAATATTAGATATCACCTTAAAAGTTGAAATTTTCTTCTCAAAATGTCAAAATCAAAGAGTATTATAATGAAGTAGTTGCTCTAGAGGTATGCATGTATGTATGTGTGTATATATATAATTTCACTTAAAATAAAGATAAAGAGTGCACATATAAAATGAAAAATAAAAAAATATACATCCCCCCTGAATTTATCAATAATTATTGTAAAAATCGATAGTGTTTTTTTCTTAATAAGATGCTTAAACAGCTATATAAAGTAACTTCAATTAATACTTTATCGAATATCTTTGTTAAATATTGATAGAGTTTCCCAAGCTCGTCCGGACATCATGATTATGAAATATATAAAATTGTGTCCGAGGTTTCAACACTTTAAAATAAATAAAGGAGTGTTCAATATAGATTCTTTGAACAAGTTTCAATTCGCTAAACATAATAGTAAATACATCTTCTATATCATTAAGTGACTAGATTAAGAAAAGTCATGACAATTTACTCAAAATATTGTTGGTTTCCTTCATCAAATTTGTTGCTAAAATTCAAGATTTTATCGTCAAACAATGTATCATCTATATTTATCACTGAAGTATTAGCAACTTCAATTTTATCTTCATTAAGCAATAGTAATCAATATGTTGTTGTTTGTAGTGTGCTTTTTTTCCTAATTAGTTCGAGTGCAGTTCTGTCCTCCCAAGTCCTAAAATTTGTTTATGTTATGCGCTAGGTACAAATGGTTGTTTGTGTTGTTATAAAATATATCCTTTCGTGTTAAGTAGAAAAAAATGAAAATTGTATGTAATGGTATAAGATTAAATTACAAAACAACAAACTTAAATAGAATAAGCATAAACATGAACTGTCTCCTGATTAACAAAAAGAGAAGTAGAACACATTGTTTGTTCGTTATTTACAATAGTAGGGAGGAAACTTGTATTGTACCATTGTGTTTAATAATACAATTATATTGTATTATAAAAAATAAACATATTAGCTAAAAGAAGACGAAAAGTTGAATTCGCTGATTACGACTTAGCTTTGTGTACTTGATAGCATTTTTTCCCCCATTCTTCAGTTTGTTCATATGGTAATCTTAATTTCGTGCAACAAAAGTATCTGAATGTGCACTTTGATAGCATCTAGATCACTGTTCATTGCCAAAACTAGAGGGAAATAGCTTCACTTAAGAAACATGAAGAGTCTGTCAACTTCTAAATTTCTTGTTTTCTATATGAACTTATAGAATATCATTTATCAATATTTTGGTGATATAGATATTCTACAAGCAACTTTTACATGCTTTCAGTGTAAAAATGTTGACGTGCATCAGTAAATTCTCTCTCATTTTAGCATGAAAGGTGGTTAATCAGTTAGGAAAGCTGAAACACATAACTCTATGTTCCATACTTTCTTCAACACCTTGCGCCATATCTATATGTCCTTTGTAACCTCAAACATATAATCTGTATTTTTTATGCACGTCGTCCTTTTCCTGTTTTCAATAATTCTGCTCTACAGCAGACTTCTTATCCAAAAGAAGTCACAAAACTGATATTGTATAGCACTATTACACTCCTCAGCAGTTACCAATGACAGCAAGAGGAAGCTACTTGTTAGAGAAGATGGGAATGATCAACTTTAGGAGGAAGAAAGTGAAGAGAATCAAACAACCACCTTGAGTTAGTATGAACTGGTTGTTCATTTTGGTGTCCCTAAGCTCTTCACTTGGGCTATCTCTTCTTCAGTTATAACTTTTTGAATAGGATCTTTTGTTTATTTCTTTTCTTTTCTTTGTAAGGGGAGAGTGTCCCTTATTTATGTTTCTTAATTTCTTTCTATCGAGAGGAGTCCTCTCTTTTAGGTGCATAGAGGTTAGGTTTCCTTTTATAGTACGGAGATGAGTTGACTATCCTTAGTAGGAAGGTAGACTCATGAACCATCATAGAATTGGAGGTAAGGTTTATGTCCCCCTCCTTGTATTTTGTTATTTTGTTATTTATGATAAGGCCTGGGGTGTTGCTAAGCCCCTGACCCCCTCAAGGATCGTTAAACTAAAAATAAAATAAAAAAATCTGCCCTTCCATTACTTTTAGGCATTATGTTCTGGACTATTGTGTACATGCACCAAAGGATTGGTGTTGTAAAAAATGTAATATTGACAAGGCAGTAATTTCTTCATCATGTGGACTGGAAAGCTTCTAGTCTTGAAAAATGTTGCTTTTCTCTTCCTTTCAGGCATTATGTGATGAGCTATTGTGTAGATGAAACAAATGATTTGTGTTGTAAAAATGTGTGATATTGGTAAGGGGTAATTTCTTTATCATGTGGACTGGAAAAAGAGTACTCTGAGTGCTACAAGTTACATGACTATGTAAAGATTTGTCAGAGAAATCTGCCACAAAAAAAGCATATGAAGTATCCCGGTGGGCATTGTATTAACTTGGAAAAGGAGGTACAGAGTGGGAAAACAAGGTAATATCACTTGCATTTAGGCTTCTAGTTCTGTTCCACTATTCATATCTAGATAAGATTCCAAAAAAGGAAAGAAAAGTTGATAATCTTGTTGACATCCAATTTTGACCGTCATTTCTTCTAATTCATTATTTTCGATCTTCTTAATTAATCATGTATCAAATTGTTTTTTTTTAACAACTATTATTTCTACAATGACTATTTGTTATTACTTTTGTTATTGTTATTTCACAATTCTATAAGCACTACTAAAATTGTATGTTTTATTATATTATCATTTTTACACCTCTTTTCTTAAATAGTCGGTTGTTGTCATCTTATTTCAAGTTTCTTACTTATTAAATTAATTATAAACTATATTTTTCATGTATATTTTATATTAGTACAAAGTCGTAAATTTGATACTTTTATTTTATAAACTAGTAGTTGCCATCATATCATACTATATATTATATTAGTTATTAAGTTAGAAGTGCAAATTATTTTTTTCAAAAAAAAAGAAAGAAAATGACTAAGAAATTCAGCCAAAGCCAAATAAGTCTTCAGACATTTCTAGCCCAAACAATAAATCTGCCCATATAATATTTTAATAACCCAAAAAGTCCTTTCACTTCTTAAACCGTAAAACTGCAATATCAAGTCAGTATCTACGTCCCATTTTCTTTCTTCTAATTTGAGCAAAACTCCAAACACTCTTCCTCCATGAACAGATTTGGTTGCAAATTTTGTCCCAAGATCTTCAACGAATCAAACTTCACAGAGACAACACAATTTTGATATCTTTCCTTAAGACTTTTCCTCTTTTTTCTGATTGCTCTGCCATGGATGCACTTGGTGACAAACTTCAAACGTTCGAATCCAAACACTTGTTTTGACCGTGTTTTGAAATCTAAAAAAAATAAAAATCCCGCCAAAACTATGAACCCTAGTTTTAAATCGCCTATAAATACCCACATTCAGGTCCAATTTTGAGGGCTGAACATTTAGCCGCCGCACTTTGGATTAAGCCACTTCTTCTTTGACTTTTTATTGTGACTTTTGGGTTTGAACTTTTTTAATCTCGTCGTTCTTTATCGAGCGTACATCTGCGACCAAAATCCCCATTCACTGCCCCGCAACAGGTGACATTCGCTTCTCCCTTTTATCTATTTTTTTTATTTCTATGATGAACTATACTATGGATAGCTCTAAAAATTCATGTATGATGATTAGCTTTATTTAGTTTAACTGATGCTAAAGAATGTATGTATGTCTTGTTTGAGATATGAAATTTTGTTCCTTTCACGATTTAAAGTTTCAGTTTCAATAATGTTTGGTTTTAGTATTAGATATTTACATAAAATGGTTAGTTTGAACTTTTGGAAATTGAATCTTTTGTCTGTTAGTTTTTGTAGTTAGAAACATATTTTTGAGAGATCGACAACTAGTTTGTTTAGTTAGAAAATGTTGTGTAGATAATGTGTATCCATCACTTCTCAACATTTTTATTTCCTTTGCACATATTCTGTTTAGTACAAGTATGTGGGTAAGTTATCATAGAGGATGTATAATGTCGTCAAAGCTGATGACTCATATTTCATTGTTTATTGCTTTTAAAAAATGATATTCTTTGTAGTTTAAATTAGTTTAAATTTGAGGATTAGCTAGTTTGCGCTTATGAGATATATAATACGAGTTAGGTGATTTGTGTTGGTTTGAAAGTAGCCAATCGCAAGATAGATATCTTGTTCGATACTTACATATTTTGGGGTGTGACTTTACTAAGCTATATTTATTTTTGTTCAAAATTGTTCAAAGTTGAATGGTTGTATTAATTTTCTTATCTTCTCCTCTTTTACATGTACACCTATGGAAGCAAAAATGAGGTCTCCATAAAAGACTGTCGCTGCCACGTAGACTTCTTGCCGCCGTTAGACATTGACAACATGAATTCTTCTCTTTCCCTTTCTGTCTCCCGCTTCTCAAAAGCTCATACAAATAGACATGGTAAAATAGCAAGGAAATCTGAATATTAGTACTTTCATAATTTACTGGCTTTCTGTTTTGTTTGTTCATTTTATGATGTTTATGGACATGTACTATGTGATATTCTTTTTCTCTTTGATTGTTTTTATTTTTTGGGGGTTAACCTTTGACCAACAATAGAGTAGTTATTTTAGTTTTCATTGGTAAAATTTTTTAACACTGTATATGCACTAGTTGAGCACTTTTAAATTCTTTCAAATAAATTGTTATGACTTGGCAGAACCTTACAAAAAAAAGTTTTGTTATGTCCAAAGAACTATATTTTTAATAAAAGATTTTTCTAGAAAAAGCAAATCTTTAGCAAATATGTTTTTCCCTTGCACGTAATTGAGTATTTCTTTTTAAATTAATTAACCTAAGTTTGACCGTTAATCATTTTTAGCTAATCTTAACGGATGCTTAACACATTCCCTTTAGGATAACTAGAACCCTTACCTAGAATCACATAACTTAGTAGACCATTAATTGGAGTTAACTTTAGCGTCACCATAGTTTAAAATATAGCTATCCTAATTTACCTTAAAAACAATTAGGTGGTGACTCCTTAAGTTAATAATTTAGGAATCACCAATATGTTGTACACTATTTTATGCGAGTTAAAATGGGGTATAAAAAATCTAACTAGCAATCTACTTTAAGAGGAGCAGCCTCTTGTGTGAAAAGATTGACTTCTCCCCTAGAAACATAAAGTATACCAAAAAAGAAGGGGTTTGGGATTGAGAAAATGTTTGAGGTTTACAAAGAACAAATAGATACGGTATAAGGTGAAAAGATTGCTTTCGTGTTGCTTGATGGCCCTTTCATGCTAAAAAGTGTGCGTGCACGAGAGAGAGAGAGAGAGAGAAAGAGAGAGGTTATTGGAGCACATCAACATTCTCACACATATAGTAGGTTAAACTTTCATCTTGAAAACCTATATCATCGTAAATTTTACAATTTTTTTTGTCACACCACGAGGGAACCCCCTTGACGTAACACGGGACCTAGGATCACGAGTGACCCCAAGCTAACCCTGAAGCTGGCATATCATAAGCATACTAAAAAATATCTAAATGAAAACATGAACTAATGCAGAAGCTAAATGAAATCATAACTGAAAGATGGGGAAGTACCCAATAATGATCTAAATATATATAAACTTACTAAGAGTTTAGTGATACTGAACGATCACTCTAAAGCTAAAGCAGATTCTAATATTATGTCTGAAAAATCCTCTAACTGACTAGAGTTGCCGGAATATTCCCTAGCTAACTCTAGCAAAACAGAAACTGAAATGAAAGAATGAATATGAAAAACATGTCTATTGTCCTTGAAGTAAGAAGAGTCACTACTGAAGTTGCTGAATACGGTTCAAGAACCAATCTATGCGTGATCTAGATACTGAGTACCTGAGCCTACATTATGAAATGATGTAGTGCAGAGTATGCGTCAGTACTTGGAAAGTACTAAGCGTGCAGGATATAGATAATAGTTGAACAAAATACATAAGCTGAACAAAGCATAACTGAGCAATGATATAATCTGAATAGAATATAAATACTGAATTATAACTGAAAATAGCTAAACTGAATGCAATGACCAAGTACTGATTATTAACATAACATGGTGAGACTGACTACTGAAGTATAACTGAAAACCTGGTCAAATACACTAGTGTCTGACTGTGGGAGATACTATTAACCGACTTAAAACCACGTGAGCTAAACGTGGAGTCCGATGTATATGCCCCATCGTGAGGATAAAATATACCTTGCTAGGGGTATAAATGCATGATTGACGTGATCACTAAATTTGATGCCTACAGAGAGGACTTATAAACCTATGGGGGCACGTAGTTGTGGGACTGTGAGGGTACGCTGAACCCTACTCCAACTCGGTGCTAAGCCTACTCCCAACTGGAAATGTGTAAGACACAGCATAACTGAAATACTGGATAGCTCAATATTCTGACATGCATATATGAGAATGCAACATTTAGGAACTCACAATGTAACATTCGAAAACTGGAGCATGTTTATCTACTTAACTGACCTAGCAAGTGTAATTCATGAACTAAGAGAATCTACACAACTGGGGTTATGAGTTTCATGCAAGGAACTAAGCAAACTTTCCAATAAAACATGATATTTCTATTAGGAATACTACAACTACATCACAACAATTATCCAAGGTTTTAGAAACCCTAGGTCTAAACAAGATATAGGGAATCAAGAATCTGACTCAATTCTTGGGACCTATTGGATGAAGGAACCTATTAGTATAATCCCACATACATGGTGACAAAATCTATGAAAAAATCCTTTGATTTCGGGACTGGAACTTGAAGGAAACCTACTTGTTTTTCTTGGGAAATATGGTGTGTCTTGCTTCTCTTTTTTGCTCTATATTTGATGAATTTTGGAGAATAAAGGTTTTGGGTATGTCCGACTAAGTTACTAGGCTTAAACTGAGTAAACCAGTGTAGTTTAAACATTAAACGACGTAGTTTAAGGGATCCAACGCATAGGAAAAAGACCCAAATGACCCAAATTTAAAAGCTGAAGAAGGTCATCTATTGAGGGAACGATAGTCCATCAGTTGACCTACCAACCATCGGTAGGGGTCGTGGGACATGCTCTGCCCGATAGGGCTTCACTAAAATGAGCACAACTTTTTACTCGAGGATGGGATTTTAGCAAACTCGGGGGCGTTGGAAAAAGGATTCAATTATCTTTCATTTGATTAGTTATGGGTCTCATAATTTTTTCTATGCTAATATTTATGACCTTTTAAAGTTGACCCAACAACCGATTCCCTCTAATTGGCTGCTAACCCTCACGTAATGTCTGTAGGTCAAACCAAGGACCATCAAGGTCGACTGTGGGTGAGGTTAGAGACCATAAATATTTGGTCCCTAATGACAGACCCGACTTGTGGACCGTTTGTCATACCACAGACCGCCGGTGGCTTCCGTGGTTATTGCACTAGGTCTGGAAAGCTAAATTTTTTTCTATTTTCTCAAATTTGAGGTGTTACAATATCTCCCCCTTGGTAACATTTGTCCTTGAATGAAGTCTAAACAAGATGGGTATGGAGGGAGGGAGCTGGAATACCTACAACTAAGTACTAGAAATTGATATTTAATTGAACTGACTTCCAAAAACATGCAAATTGCCAAAATGCAAGAACAACTGAAGGAACAGGATAATAAGACTGAATTTACGCAAGAGTAAACTAAGAGACTTGAGAGGAACTATTACTTGAAGCTGAAACGCAATCTGAAGGAAAGAGATGAGGATACTTGGAGCGACTTCTTTATTCCTCAACCTAAGAACCTGACAGTCAAGAATCTCAATTGTCACCTCTTCATAAGTGAGAGTATCTTTCACATCTACACTCTATAATGGTACAATCGATGTCGGATCACCCACACACTTCTTCAACACTGAAATGTGAAAGGTTGGATGAACCGCTCCTTTTCAAGATTCAGTAACGACCTACATATCTTGGACTGAGCTTCCCATTCTTGACAAATCTCATCAACCCCTTCATAGGTGACACTTTCAGGTAAACCCTATCATCGATCTCAAACTTTAAGTCCCTTCTCCTTATAGCTGCATAGGACATCTGACGACTGTGGGCTGTCTTTAGTCTATCTCTGATGAGTTGAACTTTTTCCATAGCTTCATGAAACGAATCTTGAATAATTAATGCTGCTTCACCTACTTCAAACCATCCAACTGGAGATCTGCATCTATGCCCATACAATGCCTCATAAGGGGCCATCTGAACACTGGATTGATAGCTATTATTATAAGCGAACTCTATAAGAGGGAGGTGATCATCCCAACTGCCCTTTAAATCGATCATACAAACTCTCAACATATCCTCTAAGGTCAGAATGGTAAGCTCTGTCTGACCATCCGTCTGTGTATGAAATGTTGTGCTAAGATTTACCTGAGTACCAAGACCTTTATGAAATTATTTCAAGAAATGAGAGGTAAAATGAGAACCTCGATCTGAGATTATAGACAAGGGAACCCCATGGAACCTGACTATCTCATTAATGTAGAGTGTAGCATAATCCTCCACTGAATTTGTAATCTTGACAGCTAAGAAGTGAGTAGACTTAGTAACTCTGTCTACTATCACCCAAATGGAGTCATGTTGTGTGCCAGTACGAATTAAACCTGTAATGAAGTCCATATTTATCACTTTCCACTTCCATGTAGGAATGCTAATATCCTTAGTCATACCTCCTAGTTTATGATGTTCTACCTTAACTTGTTGGCAATTTAGACATTTTGCCACAAAGTCTGCTATGTCTATCTTCATGTCGTTACACCAAAAGACTTCCCGTAGATCACGCTACATCTTAGTGGCACTCAGATGAATCGAATACCTGGATTTATGAGCTTTGGTAAGGATCAGTTATCTTAAATCAGCCACATTCGGAACACATAGGCGACCCTAGTAAGAAGCACACCATCTTCCCGTTGGGAGAAAACCTCAACAATCTGTTGATGCGCTGCTCCTTTTAACTGAAGTAATATAGGATCACTAACTTGTTTTTCCTTAACCTCCGCTACCAGTGAAGATTCTGATCTATTCTGAACTATTACACCACCATCTAACATGTCCGTAAGACAAACTCCTAAGAGAACAAGCTGGTGAACATCTCTTGCGAATTCTTTCCTTTCTTCCTCCACATGTGTTACACTACTCATAGATAGTTTGTTGAAGGCATCCTTCACTACATTGTCCTTACCAGGATGGTAAAGCACATTCATGTAATAGTCCTTGAGGAATTCAATCCATCTCCATTGACGAAGATTCAACTCTTTCTGGGTGAACACATACTGGAGTCTCTTATGATCTATGAACACATCTACCTGAACACCCTACAAGTAATGTCTCCAAATGTTTAGGGCAAATACTATGGCTTCAAGCTCAAGCTCATGAGTCAAGTAGTTCTTCTCATGTACCTTAAGTTTTCAGGAAGCAGAAGTTATGACCTTACCTCACTGCATCAACACACAACCTAGGCCAACCCTAGATGCATCACAATAAATCACATAACTGTCTAATCCATCTTATAGAGTCAAGACAGGAGTTGTAATCAACCTAGTCTTTAGTTCTGAGAAGCTTTTCTCACACTCATTTGACCACTAAAATTTGACCTTCTTCTGAGTCAACTTGGTCAATGGGGAAGCTATGGATGAAAATCCTTCATCAAATCTCCTATAATAACTGGCCAAACCTAAGAAAATTTTGATATCTATTGGAGAGGTAGGTCTGCGCCATTGTTTTACTGCCTCTATCTTCTGAGAATAACTTCAGATTCCTTCACTAGATACCACATGACCAAGGAAAGCAATAAACTGTAACCAGAATTCACATTTGTTGAACTTAGCGAATAACTGGCGATCTTTGAGAGTCTACAAACCGTATTTCAGATGAGTCACATGCTCTTCCTCACTCCGAGAATAAATGAGGATATCATCAATAAAGGCGATGACGAACAAGTCAAAATACTGTTTGAACACCCAGTTCATTAAGTCCATGAAAGCTGTACGAGCTTTTATTAGTTCAAATGACATAACTATAAATTCATAATGACCATACCGAGTTATGAAGGCTATCTTCGGAATGTCACTATCTCTGACTCTGAGTTGATGATAGCCGGATCTGAGGTCTATCTTAGAAAAGCACCTATCACCCTGATGTTGGTCGAACAAGTCCTAAATCCTGGGGATGGGATACTTATTCTTCATTGTGACCTTGTTTAACTGACGATAGTCATGCACATTCTGAGAGAACCGTCTTTTTTTTCATGAACAACACTGGACCACTAGGTCTGATGAAGCCCTTATCTAGAAGGTCTTTCAACTTCTCTTTCAATTCCTTAAGCTCTCTGCTGGAGCCATTCTATAAGGAGGAATCGAAATAGGCTAGGTATCTAGGAGGACATCTATTCCAAAGTCGATTTCCCATTTGGGAGGAACTCCTAGTAGATCTTCTTAGAACACTTCTGGAAACTCATTTACTATCGGGACTTACTCAAGAGTTGGGGTTTCAGAGTTTGAATCCTTAAATCAAACAAGATGATAGATATACCCTTGGGAAATAATTTTTCTGGCCTTAAGGTAAGAGATGAATCGACCCATAGGCACTGAGCTACTAACCTTCCACACTAAGACTGGCCTATTTGGAAACTGAAATCGAATGATCCTAGTACTACAATCGACTTAGGACTAATAGGAATGTAACCAATCCATGCCTTGAATGATAACAAAATCTACCATTTCTAACTCTACAAGATTTGCTGAGGTGACTTTCTGAGAGACTGTGACAGGGAAATTTCTGTATACCCGTCTAGCTATAAAATAGATCACCAACTATAGTAGAGACCGAGAAGGGTTCTGAGAGAGTTTCTGGACATGCACTAATAGCAAAAGATTCATTCCATTGCTAGTACCAAGTGTAGGGAACTCCCTTTAACTAATAGGAGGCCAAATCTGCACTGACGCCCAAAATGTTTGTTACCTTTTAGATGTCGTGGAGAAACTTTTGTGGATATTATTATGACTTAGCCCCATGAAACTCTGTAGGGTTTATCTTAATAAAGTCTTGGATTCTTGTTGAAGTAGTGTTAGTCTGTGGCAGAGCAGAGACCATAACCTACTGATTGACTTGCGTAGTCATGTCCTGAGCAAGTACTTTGTAAGCAGCCCTGAACTTGGCATGCATGACTTGCTCCTTCAATGGGTCTGCTAGAGTTGCTGGCTGATTCCTTGTATTGGCTATTCTAGGAGGCATTTTCTGAAATGCGAAATGCATGATTTAGAAGGAGATTGAATAGAGTTCATACTCACGCACGATAACAATATCAAGAAAAGTGAAGTTTTCCATAAAACACTTTGTAGCCTCACTCTCATAGATATTGTGCACTTCCCACCCTTGAAAAAGACTTTACTTAGTGCAGCGTTCACACACCCCGAGACTACCCTCTTGACGTAACATGGGATCGTGGATTACGAATGATACCAAACTAACCCTGAAGCTAGCATATCATAAGCATACTGAAAAATATCTAAATGAAAACATGAACTAATACGGAAGCTAAATCAATTGATAACTGAAATATAGGGAAATACCCAATATTGATCTGAATATATATAAATTTACTAAGAGTTTATTGATACCGAACAATCATTCAAAAACTAAAGGTGATTCTAATACTATGTCTGAAAAATCCTCTAAATGACATGAGTTGTTGGGACATGCCCTCAACTAAATCTAGCAAAAATGAAACTACATGAAAGACAGAATATGAAAAACATGTCTATTGTACTCGAAGTATGAGGACTCACAACTGAAGCTACTGAATACAGATCGGGAACCAATCTATGCGTGATCCAGTTACTGAGTACCTGAACCTACATCATCAAAGGATGTAGCGTAGAGTATGCATCAGTACTTGGAATGTACTGAGCATGAATGATATAAATAATAGTTGAACAAAATACATAAGTTGAACAAAGTATAACTGAGCAATGATATAATTTGAACAGAATATAAATACTGAATTATAATTAAAAAGAACCGAATTAAATGCAATGTCCAAGTAGTGATTATTAACATAACATGCTGAGAATGACTACTGAAGTATAACTGAAAACCTGGTCAAATACACTAGAGTCTGACTGTGGGGACTTCTATTAACTGACATAAAACTAGGTGAGCTAAATGTGGAGACCGATAGATACTCCCCATAGATGACCCAAAGTACCTTGCCAGGGGTATAAAGGCATTACTGGCGTGATCACTAAATTTGATGCCCATAGAGAGGAATTATAAACCTATGGGGGTACGTAGTTCTGGGACTGTGAGGGTACATTGAACCCTAGTCCAACTCGGTTCGAAGCCTACTCCCAACTGGAAATGTGTAAGACACAACATAATTGAAATACCGGATGGCTAAATATTTTGACATGCAAATTTGAGAATGCAACATTTAAGAACTGACAATGTAACATTTGAAAACTGGAGCATGTTTGTCTTTTTAACTGACCTAGCAAGTGTAATTCATTAACTAAGACAATTTACACTACTAGGGTTCTGAGTTTAATGCAAGGAACTAAGCAAACTTTCCAAGAAAACATGATAATTCAATTAGGAATACTACAACAGCTAAATGAAAACAATTACCAAAGGTTTTAGAAACCCTAGGTCTAAACAAGATATAGAGAATCAAGAATCTGATTGAATTTAAAATCCCACTTACCTGGTGACGAAATCTATGAAAAAATCCTTCGATTTTGGTGCTGGAACTTGAAGGAAACCTGCTGGTTATTCTTGGGAAAGCTGGTGCCTCTTGGTTCTCTTTTTGTTCTAATTTTGATGAATTTTGGAAAATAAAGGTTCTGAGTATGTCTGACTAAGTTACTAGGCTGAAACTGAGTAAAATGACCTAGTGTATTCATTAAACAATGTAGTTTAAGGGACCCAAGGAATAGGAAAAAGACCTAGATGAAGGTCATCCTCGGAGGGACCTACGGGCCGTTGGTTGACCTACCAAGAGTCCGTAGTGGTCGTCAGTCAAGCTCTACCTGACAGGGCTTCACTAAAATGATCATAACTTTTTACTTTGAGATGATATTTTAGCAAACTCGGTGGCGTTGGAAAGAGGATTTAATTATATTTCATTTAATAGGTTATGGTCCACATAATTCATCATGTGCTAATAGATATGACCGTTTGAAGTTGACCCAACAACCAATTCCCTCCAATTGGATGCTGAACCTCACCAACGGTCATACCTACGATCCATAGGTCCAACCACAGACTGTCCTGGGTGACAATGGATGGGGTCAGAGACCATAAATATTTGGTGCCCAACGACGGACTTGTCATGACCTAGGGGTACCCCTAGATGTAACATGGCGTATAGAACCCTGGAGGACTCCATACAAGTCACTTATTCCTTATAACATCAGAAATAGAACAATAAGAGTAAAACACATTTCAAGTGTAAAAAGTTTTTCATAATAGAAAACGGAAATCTAGACACTTGTCTCATTATAGCCATCTATTACAATAGTGAGTGAAATTGGGCCTAACCCATACATCATGTCAAAAAGTAGAAAGACAATTAAATGGAAACTAAAACAATAACTCCATCCTCGAAGCATGAGGATTCACCAAAGCTCAGAATCTCAAGACCAACACTTAGCCACGAAACTGACCCTGAATGTCGTACCCTACATTTGCTAAAAATGTAGGTAAGAGTATGCGTAAGTACAAAAATGAACTAAGTATGATAATTATGCATAAAAACATTTAAAACATGTAGAAAGGGACATTTCATTTCAAAGCATGCAATTTACCAAGCTTGAACATCATCATGGAGATAGTTGGAAAAGGTAAGTCATAACATCATCTTCAATGCAAGCTAGCATCATCATTAAAACCTTTGAACACTGTGAGATGCTTCTTTAAGCATATCTTAGTTCATCATTACTTTGAATACTACAAGATTCTTCTTTAAGTATGTCTTACTTCATTAATTATCTTGATGTCCTTAAACAGTACGAGATAATTCTTTAAGCCTTTCTTAGTTCATTATTAGTCTTGTAGTGGAAAATAAGCCTTAATTGACAATGGGACCATAAGAGCTATCACATGACCACCCGGTGTCTCCCACACCGAAAATTGTTGGTCTACTTGCCTAAGGTAAAACCGGTAACTCTTAACTTAGGTAGATCCACTATCTAATAACCTACGGCGGCAAGTAGTTTAAGGGATACAAAGATTTCTACTAGAAACTCGGATTCCACTACGTGAAGGCTTCCATCTCATGAGACATACTTTGGGAAACTAGGACTCCACTAGGTGAGATTTCCCATTTTGGAAGCCCGGACTCAACTATATGTGAGCCTCCATCTCATTTCAATATCCACTCGGTGCTAATCCCATTGATTATTTATTTAGTCCTACTTAAATCATGTCTCACGGAATGATGTCCTTGACAACCTATCCAAGTTAGTTCGTTAGAATAGCTCTTTAGACCATGTGTGAGCAACTATCACCATCCATGATCACTTTTGCCCTTATATTAATTATGTGAGAAAAGCCTTCAAACCTTAGAACCCTTACTATGTGAGAAAACCTTTCATATTATAGTTCATATGTGTTCATGAGAATATCCTTTCAATCAACACAATAACAATATCATAATCGTTGACACTTCACTCTCAATGCATCTTTAAAGCATTTACATAAATTTCATAAAAACATGTACAATCTCATACTTACTCTTTCAAGTTTAAAAACTTACTTTCAATCACCACATCTTGAATTCAAACATTAGACATGGATTTCATTATAAATCATGTGATTATATCACCTCATGTATTAATTCATCAAATTCACCTTTCATCAACAAAGACTCACATTATAAGATCACAATTGACAAATATTGGAATTACATGGGTTCTTGGGGATACATCATGAAAACCGTAGGAAATCATCAATTCATTATTAATATAAAACAATTCAACCATTACACTCAAGTTTGAAAGGAACCCAGGACTTTTGAACCAAACCCTAACAATTGGGGATTTTTATCTCTTTTGAAATTGAGATTTTGAAGAAACTCCATGGATGGAAGATGTCCATGGATGAAAGTTATCATACCTTAACAACAAATCCCAATTCTAAGCTTCAATAGAGGATTTGAAGCTTGACCTTTATCCTAGCTTGAACTTCGTTCTTCTTCTTCTAGTTTCTTGAGAGAGAAATATTTGGGAGGAGAGCTTTTGGGGAAATATTTTGGGTTTCGGAAAATAATGACTTGAGTAGCGAGTTAAAAGGGTTAATATCACTTATATAGGTGTACTAGGCCTAGGCAAAATGACCGTACTTAAATCGAACTCAAACCAAAGGTCCCAAAATACCCCCACATGGCAGCCCACTTTACAGCCTTCACGAGAGGCACCACGAGTCGTGGTCCTCACCACTGGCCGTGGTCCTGCTCATGGTCTTGGGCTAGTGGCTAGACCGCCTTTCCTTGGTCCCTAAGAGTTGAAGGCATCACCACGAGCCGTGGTCATCACCATTGGCCGTGAAGTGGCTCGTGAAGATGAGCCCAACTTGGGCAGCCCTTGGGGAGCAACTACCTCACCACCACGGGTGGCACCACAATCCATAGTGGCCAGCACAAGCTGTTTAGGCGTCCGTGATGGAGGGCAGTGCCTTGGCAAGCTAGGGCTGCCTTGGCCCTTTCCCTTTCTCCTTGGCTCTTGCCCTTTGTCCTTGACTTGTTGCCCTCACACTTAGCCGTAGTTAGTCTACTAGACTACGGGGTGTTACAACATCTCCCCGTTGTGAACATTTGTCCACGATTGACACTCTAGACACCTTATGGAAGTCAAGACTCAAGACTAGCAGCCCATCATGCATGCAACATCATAACAATGCACAAAACAAAGGAGGAAACATCACTCCAAACTAAACATACTCAATGGACCTCAAGGAAAGATGGAACTATTCCTATCTAACCAATATGCATGAAATTTCAAATTTCTCATCTTTTGAGGAGAAACTTCCATCTCCAAGATAAAAGCATGTTCAACACAATATCATGGACTCAATATACAATTTACTCTCAAAAAGCATGAGTAAAGCGTGTTCAAAAATTCATTTCATGAAGCATATAGGCAACTCATACTTAATGCACAACAACGTCAGGAAATCAATCATATAACTCATTTTCTTTCAAAACATAAGCTTTCATGAACATGGATAACTTAAGGAGATCATGGAGCACATAAAAAACACATGACTCTAATATAAAATAAGTCAAAAGGAACTCATCATCTCAAGCTAGTTTAGGAGTAGAAGGAAAATAATGAGGATATCGGGACATCATGTCGGCCTCGGCCTCCCAAGTAGAACCCTTAACTAAAAGATTCCTCCACAACATCTTTACGGAAGCAACCACCTTGTTTCTCAACTTCTTAACCTGCCGGTCTAAAATCTCTATCAGAACTTCCTCATAAGAAATATTTTCATCAACTCCCAACCCTTCTAGGGAAACTATTTATGTCAGATCTCCAGCATATTTTTTAAGCATAGAGACATGGAAAACCGGATGCACCGATGCGAACTCATTAGGCAAATCAAGGTCATAAGCAACCTTACCAGCACGTCTTAAGATCTCAAAAGGGCCTACAAAGTGGGGACTAAACTTCCGTTATTTCTCAAATCTTATCACACCCTTCATAGGTAAAATTTTCAAGTAAACCCAAATCATGAACACTAGGAACACTCAAACGACCTTGATATCTAATCACACAATCTCCCCCTTGGGAGGAAGCCTCTACTTATTTCTTAAGTGCCGCTTCTTTAAAGTCAATCAAAATTGGATCAAACCCTTGCTTTTCTTTTACACTCATCACATAAGGTGATTTGGACCCATTGTGAACCATAACGCCACCCTTGGTGGAGTCCACTAATTGATCACCTACTCGGTCCAATCTATGAACATTTTGAACCAATTCTTTCGTTTCTTCATCTACATGAGCAACGCTACCCATAGACAATCTACTAAGAGCATTCGCTACCACATTAGTTTTATCGGGGTGATAAAGGAGAGTCATGTCATAATCCTTCAATAGTTCTAACCAGCTTCTTTGGTGAAGATTGTAGACACATAATTTTTGACCGAACATAAGGTTTTACACCATTTTTATTTGTTAAATATTTATCCTAGGTCTACATTAAATATTTTATTTTCCATTGTATTTTAGAAAAATTATTTTAAAAGATTCGAAAACTACAAAAAATATGTGTATTCTTTTAATTTAAATTTTAATAAACAAGCTAGTATTTCTTAATTACATTTTTAGACTAGCTATTTGACTTTTCTTATATTTTATTAGTTCAAAATAATTACTTAATAATTTTTATATTATATATTTAATCTAAAAAAATAATAACCTAAACTACCCACGCTACCCCACTACCCCAACTCACCTCACATTACTCCACTCCACTACCCACCCCACTTCCCCCTAATCTTCACCTACAACTACACACACGACACACACACAACACATACTCTCTCGAGCAAGTCGAATACACAAAGGTGAAATTGTATTTGCAACTACAATTTCATTAAGTTCCACCACAACTACTAAACAAAATCACATCTAAACAACAAACAAATCATCAACAAGCAAGACCCAACAAATAATCTAACTCATATTCACAAAAATCACACCCCAAGAATTGGGTTTTTAGCTAGACATGTAAAAGAGATAGAAATTTATACCAATATGAGTTTGCATTCAAATGGGTATGAAGATTTATGTCTCAAAAGAAGCCAAGAGTGAAGAATCCACAAGACCCAAGTCCATATTCTAGGAGTTGAAACCCTTTGAATCTTCAAGTTCTTCAAAACACTCTCCAAACTTAGAACCCAAAATTCTATATTAAAAATCCGATATTAAGCTACAACTCTCAACGAGTATTTATAGTTTTCAAAAATTTGTGCTGCAGCGGATCATTCGGTGCCATTAGTTGAGATCGCCGATCAACTCGGCAATCCGCCCTTTGGTCGATTTCATCGCCGTCTTGCTCTATCCTTCAGCATCGTCATAATTTGGATCATTGGGCGACATAGTACTAGTTTGCGGAACTGCTCGGTGACATGCCGACTGCTCTTTTTCACCACCGATTTGATCCTTTCCTTCAGGGCTCAGCACATTGGAACAAAAGGCGAGGATAAGACCCTTTGGCCACTCGCCGAATGGGTTCGGCGATTCTTAGATCTTCATTTCTTCATTCTTTCAGCTGCATTTGTTCCTTTTTGCTAAGTAGTGTCCATGTTTTCCCTCAAACTCCAAATACCTAAAACTTAATGGTTTTCATCAAATATTGAGACAAAATATGAACTTGAGAACACTAATTCTATCAAAATATAGCCCTAAATGAGTCCAATTTGTGGACTCATCAACTTTAAGAAAACTTTGAGAGTAAAGTAATTATGATTATGATATTGTTGTATGTTGTTAAAGAATATTCTCATTTACACACCTACTTATGAATATGATATGATGTGAATAGTTTTCTCACAATATGAAGATTGTAAGGGTGAAAGGCTATTCTCACCTATTTAATCTATATGTATACATGGACGGTGAAACATTATTGTCACACATGATCTAATGAGTTATCTTATGAATTATGTGGGATTGAGTGTCAAGACATTCTTACATGATTATGAGCTTAGGTCAATGTCACGCCCCAAACTTAAGGGGAGTAACTGACTCCTAATGCCAAAACTCAGGCCCGAGCTGACCTTTTTGAACCATTTGCTACTAGTGCATGGCAGCCACACACAATGAAGGAAATAAACAAGTATATCTTGGCTTAAAACTAAACCCTCGGCCGACAAGGCCCATGTCAACTGATCTATAAAAGAAACAACTACTCCCAAGAGATCATACAAATAAATAATCAACTAGCACAAATGTCCTGATTGGGCCGTTGAGGTCACCATGATATATATACAAAAAAATAGGAAGCATGTATATATCAAGATAATACATCTAACAACTCACAAGCTTCAGCAAACCAACAAAACTAGGCCAGCATGGCCATAACCTAGTTGTACACCCCACCACTAGTCTGCAACCCTCAAAGAGTAGTAAAGATTGGCGGGAAAGGGTCCCAGCCTACCCATAAAAATATACACACCAAAAGCTAACAAACCTTCAAACTCTGGCAGCTACGGAGGAAAGGAGCTAGCCAATCGGATAGAAGTCAATCTTGCTACTGAGGAGGTCTACTCGGTCGTCTATCAGGACCTACATGCATAAATGTAGCGCCCCCAGGCAATGGGGCGTCAGTACAAAATAATGTACAGAGTATGTAAGGCTGTAGACTAAATGAGCAAGTATCATAATATACCGAAAGCAATCAGGTAAGGAAATCAAATTTAGATAAGCACTATTGAATATAATAAAATACAATAATGATCAAACATCAATCTAACCAAGCCCCCATAAGCCTGGTAGGTACAAACAACATACGACCTACTTAGGCCCCCATAAGCCCAAAAGGTGCCAAATCAATCTACATAACCTTATCGGTTGCCCCTTCTCTTTGTAAGAAGTCACATAGCCCTTTTTTACAACGATATATCCCTGTAAGCAGCACATAGCCCTCTAAGCCAACATCATAGCTCTGTGGGCTAAACGTAGCCCTCTTTTGCATCACACATCCCTGTAGGCAATACATAGCCCTCTTTGGCGTCAAAATAGCCCCGTAGGCAACACATAACACTCTTTGGCATCAGTATAGCCATGTGGGCAACACATATCCCTCTTTGGAAATTACGTAGTCCTATTAGACAACATCATAGCCCCCATAGGGAGTTCATAGCTCAACAACTAACCACAATAGCTCCAAGGGCGACAACAAAACAATTGAATAGGCTAAAGACAATCAATTTATCTATAAACAATATATATGAATAATCTCTAAGTCGTTCCTAACTTAAGGTCGTTCTTAACAGATTATGAGTCCATAAAATGAGGGTTTATAACCACTCAATCAGCCAACAACTCACAATTAGATCTACAAGATCACCAACGTAAACTACCTCTAAGGAAACATGTCGACGAAGGGAATAACCTTAACATACCTTTCCAATGAACGCTCGAAAGTCCGTAGTTCCTTCACGAAAGTTGTTCCTTATGTCCTAAGCTTCACAATCACTATATATACACAACTGGTACGCACATATAAACAGTTCATAATTAATCTTAAATCGGCAGAATTGCCATATTGCCTCAACTTATCGAAACGTCCGTAGAAATTCATAAAATTAATAATAAAAGAGGCCTGAGATGATTACCTTACTTAACCAAGTTTAAACCTTGAAGAAACACCAATAACAACAAATTTATATCCACAAAAACCAGCTCCAAACTCATCTAATAGAAGGGAAAAATGATTACCACGTGTAGGAATTACGTTTCTGGCACGGGGGCAATGTATAATGGTAGAAATCATCAAAATCTAACCTTCATAATGCTAGAACTCCATAGGAACCCTCTCTTAAGCTTTCTCTCTGGTTTGGAACTGAAATGGAATGTTTTCATGGCTTGAAACGTTAAATAAGCCGACATACCATATTTTTTACCATATTGAGATTATGCCCCGGCAGTCCCGAGTAAAACCCTCATAACTTTTTACTTTGATGTCGGTTTGATACCGGGTTTTGTGCGTTGCAAACTACACTCGTAGGGCTTCAACGTAATGGGTAATAGGCCTTCTAACTTTATATATATTGGGAGAAAATATCCAATACATTTGATCTAAATTTCAGAGAAATATTTAAAAAGGAACTTGTGATAACTTTCGCCAACTTTTATTTTACCACTTAACTTCTAAACTTGAGATACTACCCTAGAACACTTAAAATATGACATACCACATCATTCTTAATTTATTACTCACCCTCCTTGTCTTTCCCAAAAGATACGAGTTAATTTAGAAATTTTAAAAGGTCGAGGTGTTACATTATTTCCCCCTTATTAGATCGACAGTTATATCTAAGGACTCCATCTCCTGCTATATCAAATGCTAAAGACTGCTGATCCGGAGCCTTGGTTCTGAGCTTCTCTAAGTTAGGATCCTCTTGTTGCCGTGATTTTACTTCTACAACAAGAGATGACACGGCTGTGTCCTGATTTGTTACCCCACTATCTTCTACCTCTAACAATCTGACTCCCAAGTAAGCTAACTGATGAAGCTTTCACGCTAGCTCACGCTTCTCAACACCTAAATAGGATAAACTACCCATAGATCTTCGACTGAGGGCATCAGCTACCACATTTGCCTTTCCTGGAGGATATAAAATATCCCCATCGTAGTCTTTCACTAACTCAAGCCATCGACGCTGTCGTAGATTTAACTATTTCTATCTAAAGATATATTAAAGGTTTTTATGATCTGTGAAGATGTCAACAGGAATGCCATACAAACAATGTCTCCAGATCTTCAACTCATGCATAACTGCGGCCAACTCTAAATCGTGGGTCGGATAGTTCTTTTCATGCTTTCTCAACTGCCTTGAAGCATATGAGATAACCTTACCATGTTGCATTAGAACACATCCCAACCCAACACCAGAAGCATCACAATACACCACATAGTCTTCTGAACACTCTGGCAATACTAGAACTAGTGCTGATGTCAACTTGTCCTTTAACTCCTGGAAACTATGCTCGCAAGCCTTAGTCCACTTGAGTCAGCTTCGTTAATGGGGATGAAAGTGAAGAAAACTCCTCTACAAACCTTTTGTATTACCTAGCTAACCCTAAGAAACTACGAACCTCAGTCGGAGTCGTGGGTCTGGGCCAAGCCTTTACGGCCTCAATCTTTTGTGTATCAACCGCAATGCCTGCATCTGATACAATATGGCCTAAGAAAGCTACAAAGTCCAACCAGAACTCACACTTAGAAAACATTGCATAAAGTTCTCTGTCTCGAAGAACCTGAAGGATGGTTTGCAAATGATTTGAATGCTCAACTTTTTAACGTGAATACACCAAAATATCATCAATATATACAATCACGAACAAGTCTAGATACAGCCTGAATATACTATTCACAAGTCCATGAACATTGCTGGGGCATTAGTTAATCCAAAAGACATTACCAAGAACTCAAAATGTCCATATCTGGTTCTAAAAGTTGTCTTTGGACCGTCTTTCTCCCGAACTTGTATCAGGTGGTACCCTAATCTTAAGTCAATCTTTGAGAAGCACTTAGCACCTTGTAATTGATCAAACAAGTCATCGATCCTCGGAAGGGGATACTTATTCTTTATAGTTGCCTTATTCAGCTGTCGGTAATCGATACACATTCTTAGTGAGCTATCTTTCTTCCTTA
This sequence comes from Solanum acaule, assembly GCA_036250505.1. NCBI lineage: Eukaryota > Viridiplantae > Streptophyta > Magnoliopsida > Solanales > Solanaceae > Solanum > Solanum acaule. The sequence goes on from JAJOOR010000662.1 coordinate 73,452, forward strand.
TGAATAACACTGGCACACCCCATGGTAAAACACTAGGCCTAATAAAGCCTTTATCCAGCAAGTATTTCAGTTGATCCTTCAATTCCTTTAGCTCAGCAGGAGCCATTCTATAAGGAGGGATAGATATGGGTTGTGTACCTGGTAGCATATCGATAGTAAAATCAATTTCCCATTTTGGAGGGATACCAGGGAGCTCGTTTGGAAATACATCTTGAAACTCATTAACTACCGGAATAGACTGAAGAATCGATGGTTCTGCATCTATATCATGAACGCGAACAAGATGATAAATATAAACCTTAGTTATCATCCTCTTCGCCTTAAGGTAGGAAATAAACCTACCATTCGGTGTTGTTGTATCGCCTTTCCATTCCCGAACTGCCTCTCCTGGAAAGTGGAATCTAACAACCTTTGTCCGGCACTCAACATTAGCATAACAAGATGCTAACCAGCCCATACCCATAATAACGTCGAAATCGACCATCTCTAACTCTATGAGATCTATAGAGGTCTGACGGTCGATAATTTCTTCCGTGCAACCTCGATAGACTCTCCTGGCAATAATAGACTAACCAACTAGTGTAGATATAATAAAGGGTCGATCTAATGACTCTGCTACTATACATAACATCCCCGCAATAAATGGAGTAACAGAAGACACAGTAGGTCCAGGATCTATCAAAGCATAAACACAATGGGAGCAAACAATCAATGTACCGGTCACAACATCTGGTGATGACTCTGAGTCCTATCGGCCGGCTAGTGAATATGTACGGTTCTGTCCTCTACCAGAACTAGATGCTCCCTCTCTCCCTCCGCCTCTACCCCTACGTGCTGAAGTCTGGGGTCCATGCCTTGTAGACTGTGCGGATGAGGAGGAACCTACTGCTGACTTGGTCGACTGACCTATACCACCCTAACCTATGGTAGGGCAGTTTCTCCACCAATGCCCCTCTTGTCCACAAGAATATCAACCTGTGGAACCCTGTCTGCACCTCCCGAAATGCATCCTAACGCAAGTAGAGCAACGCAACAGGGCTGTCCTAACTTGGTCTGAACCTCTCTACTGCTAAAAGCCTGATGCTCGTGAATCCTTACCTGGGTCTGACTATCCCTGACAATCAAATCTACTACCCTGGAACTGTTGTCGTGGAGGTCTAGGTGTCCTAATAGAATATCGAGGTCTGGGACCACCCTGAAAATCTCCCTGTGAATCAGCGAGCCTAGACCTCTTCTGTCTCTCTCTCTCGACCCTCCCACTCATATACTGTAAATGTTGGGGATCCTCTCCTTGTGCAAATGCCTGAATTTATGAGATATCCATATTATCATTTAATGCAGCGGTAGAACAAGCATCAATATAGTCTAAGTCTAGCCCTCACATAAATATACGTACCCTATCATGCATCGTATCAACAAATGCTGGTGCATATCTAGCCAATGAATCAAATCTCAACCCGTACTCTCGGACACTCATGCTGCCCTGTCAGAGGTTCAGATATTGGTCCACCCGGCTATCCCTAATCTATCGAGGCAAATAGTCATCTATAAAAGCTTATGTAAAGTTATCCCAAGTGGGTAGAGAGGCATATTTTCCCCTAGATCTCTCCCAACTCTCGTACCACAATACTGCAACATCTCGCAATAAAAATGCGGCTAACTCAACAAACTTAGTCGCTGAGGCATGCATGACTCTAAAGATCCTATAAAGATGATCAACAAAGTTATGAGGGTCCTCTCTGCGATCTGTCCATATGAACTTTTGAGGATTCAAGGTAAGAAATTTACAAACTCTCGAACTTCCGGGGCCTTCAGAAGGTCCAGCAACATCTGGCAAAACTGGTTGGCATTGTGCAGCTACTAACTGTGCTAACATATATACTACACTCTTGAAATCCTGATAAGATGGAATAGAAGGATATCAAGTATCAATTATAAGCCAGAAACCTCAACCCTTAAGACACCACTCTATAGCACGAGGTGAGCAAATGAAGGATAGTCATTTTAACATGTCTGGTAGCTTCTTGCTTATAGAATGTCATGCACAACATATCAAAAATAAGAATCTACAAGACACTACTTGTAGACTCCCTAGGATACGACGTTGCTCTGATACCAAGTTTGTCATGTCCCAAACTTGAGGGGCGCAACTGGCTCCTAATGCCAAAACTCAGGCCCTAGCTGACCCTTCTGAACCATTTGCTACTAGCACATGGTAGACACACGCAATCAAAGAAATAAACAATTTTATCTCACCTTAATACAAAGCCCTCGGCAGGCAAGGCACATGTCAACTGATCTATCAAAGAAACAGATACTCCAAGAAGATCGTATAAATAAATAATCAACTAGCATAGATGACCTGATTGGGTCATCGAAGCCACTATGATATCTATACAAAAAATCTGGAAGCAGGTATATATCAAGATAATACATCTAACAACTCACAAGCTTCAGCAAACCAACAAAACTAGGCCAGCATGGCCATAACCTAGCTGTACACCCCACACACTAGTCTGCAAGCCTCAAAGAGTAGTAAATATGGGCGGGATAGGGTCCCAGCCTACCATAAAAATATACACAATAAAAGATAACAAACCTCCAAACTCTGGCAGCTTCGGAGGAAAGGGGCTAGCCAACCGGATAGTAGTCAATCCTGCTACTGAGGAGGTCTACTCGGTCGTCTGTCAGGACCTGCATGTATGAATACAGTGCCCCCAGGCAATGGGGCATCAGTACAAAATAATGTACAGAGTATGAAAGGCTGTAGAGTAAATGAGCAAGTATCATAATATACCGAAAGTAATTAGGTAAGGATATCAAATTTAGATAAGCACTACTGAATATAATAAAATACAATAATGATCAAACATCAACCTAACCAAGACCCCAAAATCCCGGTAGGTAAAAACAACATACCACCTAGTTAGGCCCCCATAAGCCCAGAAGGTGCCAAATCAATCTACATAACCTTATTGATTGCCCCTTGTCTTTGTAAGAAGTCACATAGGGTCGTTCTTAACAGATTATGAGTCCCTAAAATGAGGGTTTATAACCACTCAATCAGCCAACCACTGACAATTACATCTATAAGATCACCAACGTAAACTAACTCTAAGGAAACATGTCGACGAAGGGAATAACCTTAAAATACCTTTCCAATGAATGCTCGAAAGGCTGTAGTTCCTTCACGAAAGTTGTTCCTAATGTCCTAAGCTTCACAAACACTATATATACATAGCTGGTACGCACCTATAAACAGTTCATAATTAATCTTAAATCGGCAGATTTGCCATATTGCCCCAACTTGTTGAAACGTCAGTAGAAATTCATAAAAACAATAATAAAAGAGACCCGAGATGATTACCTTGGTTAAACAAGTTTAAACCTTGAAGAAACACCAATAACTACAAATTTATATCTTCAAAAATTAGCTCCAAACGCAGCTAATAGAAGGGAAAAATGATTGCCACATGTAGGAATTACGTTTCAAGGCACAGGTGCAATGTTTAATGGTAGAAATGGTCAAAAACTAACCTTCATAATACTAGAACTCCATAGGAAACCTCTCTTAAGCTTTCTCTCTGGTTTGGAACTGAAATGGAATGTTTTCATGGCTTAAACCGTTAAATAAGCCGACATACCAGATTTTTGACCTGACCCGGATTCTGCCCCGGCAGTCCCGAGTAAAACCCTCATAACTTTTTACTCTGATCTCGGTTTGATACGGGGTTTTTTGCATTGCAAACTAGACTCGTAGGGATTCAATCTAATGGGTAATAGGCCTTCTAACTCTTTATGTATTGGGAGAAAACATCCAATACATTTGACCCAAATTTCAGAGAAATATTTTAAAAGGAACTTACTATAACTTTCACCAACTTTTATTTTGCCACTTACTTAACTTCAAAACTTGAGATACAACCCTAGAAAACTTAAAATATGACATACTATATCATTCTTAATTTATTACCCACCCTCCTTGTCTTTCCACAAAGATACGAGTTAATTTAGACGTTTTAAAAAGTCAGGGTGTTACAGTCAAGACTTAATATGAACTCCGTGGGAATTAATGTTTAACACCAAGTGGATATTGTATATGATATGGAATCATTTACATTAGTTGAGTCCGGCTTCCAATGGGACCTTTTACATTAGTTGAGTTTGGGTTTCCAAAGTATGTCTCATGAGATGGAGACCTTCTACCTTAGTTGAGTCCAGGTTTCTAGTAGCAATCTCCTTATCCCATAAACTATGTGCCCCCGTAGGTTACTTTGCTAATAGATCCACCCAAGCTAAGAGTATGGTTCTACCATAGGCAAGTAGAGCAACCCTTTTTGGTATGGGAGACACCAGATTCCATGTTAAGCTCACTTGGTCTATGTCGGTTAAGACTTATTTCCACAATAATATCAACAGGAATAAGAATATTGATTATGACTATGGTTACTCAAGAAGCTTTACTTAAAATTAGTGACATTTATAGGGTCTTATTCATGCATTGCACACGTATGCTTTGAGGGTATTTCTGAAGTGTTCCATTATGATATGATGATCAATGTATTGAATATCCTTATGACTTATGCTTTTCCACTATCTAAAAAATGATGTTTTTAATGTAGTAAATTACATGCATCCAAATGAAATGTCCATTTTTGCATGTTTTCAATATTTTTATGCATGGCTATCATACTCAGTGCATTTTTGTACTAACGCATATTTTTCCCACATTTTCCCCAAGTGTAGGGTCTGGTTCTTGAGGCAATCATTGTTGTGGCTAAAGCATGGATTTGCTTATTCTCCTAGCTTATTTGTGAGCCCTCATGATTCGAGGTCGGATGTCATCTCATTTGTAGTTCATTTCTTTTATTTCCTTTTCAGACTATGTTGTATGGGTTGTGTCCATTTCTCATTTCGAATCTTCTAATATATGGCTATGTTGAGACTTAGAGTCTAGACTTCCACATTCCTTTTATGGAAATTTTAGACTTGAAATGTGTTTTTACTATTAATGTTCTATTTTATGTTATGATATGCTAAGTGGCTTACATGGAGCCTTTCTGGATTCTATATGTCTTGTTATATCTAAAGGGTACCCCTGGGTTGTGATAAACTTGGGAATCAGAGCACAAGGTTTAGAATGATCCTAGGATGATGTCTCATAAGCCACGTCTAGTAGAGTCTTGTTCATAGTGTGAAGCGTGCCACATTTATGAATGAGAGGCTACAAGAAGTTTAGGAAATTTCACTTCTTTCCTTACTCTTAAGTCATTCCTTAGAGTTTAACTCTAAAAGATTTCTCTCTCCTAATACTTCCATTGTGTCTTTAGGATTTGAATACACGAAGGGATAATGCTAGAACGATGGAGGATGACAATGTGAATCAACGAGCTCCTCATCAAGCTCCCCAAGCTCCAGTTGATCCTTTGGTAGAGAATTGGACCCATGCGGAGTTCAGGTCGACCATACAAATGTTGGCTCAAGCAGTGACGACTCAAATCGAGGTCGTAGCGTCAGTGAATCATAATACGAATTCTTTTGCTTCAAGGGTGAGATATTTTACATGAATGAACCCTCTAAAATTTCATGGCTCCAAATTGGAAGAGGATCCTCAATGGTTTATCGACCAGGTGTATAAAGTACTTGATATTATGGGGGTTTCTTTAAAAGAGAAGGCAGAGTTAGCCGCCTACCAACTAAAATATGTGGATCAAGTGTGGCATGATCAGTTGAAGGGTGGATGACCTATAGGAGTAGGCCCAATAGTAAGAGAATTGTTCAAATCGGCATTTCTTGATCGGTTATTCCCCCTAGAGTTGAGCGACGCAAAGGTACAACAGTTTATCAACCTTCATCATGGAAGTATGAGTGTTAAGGATTATGCTCTAAATTTCACCCAACTCTCCATGTACGCTCCAACTATGGTGGCAGACTCAAGGGCTAAGATGAGAAGGTTTATGTCAGGAGTATCCGACTTGGTTGAAAAAAAGTGTCATACAACAATGCTCCTCCATGATATGGATCTCTCAAGGCTTATGGTGCACGGTCAACGAATTGAGGAATCAAAACTCAGGGAAAACAATAGGGATGTGAAAAGAGCTAATCGATAATGGGAAGTTCTCCATTACTAGGTTCGATGGACAAGGTCGACCAAGTTCAAACAAACATTCTCCAACCAAGGTTCCTCAAATGCTTCCCCAAGGGTTAACAAGGATAGGTTGTCCAAACCTAAACCTTAAGGAGGTAATAGTACTGGTTCTTATGTGATTAGACCTATTTGTGCAAACTGTGGAAGAAAACATGATGGTAAGTGCCTAGTTGGCACGGATGGGTGTTATGATTGTTGAAAGAGTAGCCACAAGATGAGATATTTCCCGATGCTCAAGTTTAAGGGGAGAGAAGACAAGTAAGCTCCTCCAAGTGGTTCAAACTCAAATGGCCCAAAGCAAACCATTTTGATGCTCTCCAAACCCGAGGTGACCAAGAGAGCTCCCCGAAGTGTTATTTGAACCTTTTTCAGTTTCTACCCCAATTGGTGATTCTGTGGTGGATAAGAGGGTATATAGAAAGTGTCTCTTTTCCTTTGTCCTATACAGTAACTCTTATTGACTTGGTAGAGCTCGACATATTAGACATTGATATGATTTTTGGTATGTATTCGTTGCATGGATGTTATGCCTCTATTGATTGTAGAACTCAGGTGGTTAGATTCCAATTCCCAAATGAGCCTATGCTAGAGTGTAAGGGAGAAAATTCTATGCCTAAAGGTCAATTTTTGTCATACCTTAAAGCTAGGAGAATGATCTCAAAAGTTTGCTTTTACCATCTTGTTAGGGTGAGGGATGTGGATTCTGAAACCCCTTCTCTAGAGTTGGTTCCCATGGTTAATGAGTTCCCAAAAGTTTTCCCCGATGATTTGCATGGTATTTCTCTCGAGCAGGAAATAGATTTTGGTGTTGACCTTCTTTTGGATAAGCAACCTATCTCTATTCCTCATTATAGAATGGATTTGGTGGAGCTAAGAGTGTTGAAAGAGCAATTAAAGGATTTATTGTATAAGGGTTTCATCAGACTGAGTATCTCTCCATAGGGTGCTCCAGTGTTATTTGCTAGAAAGAAGGATGGGTTTTTCGAATGTGCATTGATTATCGTCAATTGAATAAGGTGACCATTAAGAATAAGTACCCTCTTCTATGAATCGATGACTTATTTGATCAACTTCAAGGGTCTAGTTACTTCTCAAAATTTGATCTTCGTTCGGGTTATCATCGATTGAGAGTGAGAGGGGTTGATATTCCCAAGATGGCTTTCTGAACTCGATATAGATATTACGAGTTCCTTGTGATGTCATTTGGTTTAACCAATGCCCCTGTGGCATTTATGGACCTAATGAATAGAGTGTTTAGACAATACTTAGATATGTTTGTGATTGTGTTTATCTATGATATTTTGATCTATTTCAAGGAGTGAGAATGAACATGTGGTCCATTTGAGAATTGTGTTGCAAGTTCTTAAGGACCAGCAACTTTTTGCAAAGTTTACCAAGTGTGAATTTTGGTTAAGGTCCGTAGCTTTCCTTGGTCATATTGTGTCAAGCAAGGGTATTAAGGTAGATCCTAGGAAGATGGGTGTGGTCAAGAGTTGGCCTAGACCTCTAACCCCTTTCGACATTAGAAGATTTTTAGGTTTGGCTGGTTACTACAGGAGATTTGTTGAGGCGTTCTCCTCCATTGCTTCTCCTTTGACGGCTTTCATTCAAAAGAAAGCTAAGTTTGAGTGGTCAGAATCTTGTGAGAAAATTTTCCAACCGTTGAAAGATAGACTTACTTCTGCTCTGGTGTTAATTTTATCAGAAGGTACGCATGGTTTTGTGGTATATTGTCATGCCTCTAGAGTTTAGTTGGGATGTGTGCTTATGAAAAATGGTAAGGTGATTTTCTATGCTTCAAGGAAACTTAAGATCCATGAGAAGAATTATCCTACCCATGACCTTGAGTTAGCGGCGGTTTTTTTTGCCTTAAAAGATTTGGAGGCATTATTTTTATGGGGTCCATGTTGATGTTTCCACCGATCATAAAAGTCTATAATATGTATTTATTCAAAAGGACTTGAATCTTCGCCAAAGAAGATCGCTAGAGCTCTTGAAGGATTATGATATGAGTGTCCTTTATCACCCGAGCAAAGCTAATATGGTAGAGGATGCTCTTAGTAGATAGTCCATGGGTAGTGTGGCTCATGTAGAGGATGAATGGAAAGAATTGGTTCGTGATGTGGACAGGTTGGCCCGGCTAGGTGTTCAACTAGTGGATTCCACCAAGGGTGGTGTCATGGTCCATTATGGTTCCAAATTGTCCTTTGTGATGGATATAAAGTCTAAGCAAGGTCTTGATCCTATATTAGTTCAATTGAAAGAGTCAGTACTCAAGAAGTCTGTTGAGGCTTTCTCCCAAGGGGTAGATGGGGTACTTAGGTACCAAGGTCGGTTATATGTTCTGAATGTTGATGGTTTGAGGGAATTATTTTTAGGGGAAGCTCATAATTCTCGATATTCTATTCATTCGGGAGCCACTAAGATGTACCGTGATCAAAGGGAAGTCTATTGGTGGAATGGGATAAAGAAAGACATTGTGGGATTTGTAGCCAAATGTCCTCATTGTCAACAAGTTAAGGTTGAGCATCAAAGGCCGGGAGGCTTATCTCAAGATATAGGTATTCCTACTTTGAAGTGGGAAGATGTAAATATGGACTTTATTGTGTGTTTGCCTCGCACCCGAAGGCAACATGATTTTATTTGGGTCATTATAGATCGGATGACAAAATATGCCCACTTTATTCCTGTCAAGGTTTTTGTTTCAGCAGAACAGTATGCCAAGGTGTATATAAGTGAAATGGATAGATTGAATGGAGTTCCTCTATCTATTATTTCCGATTGGGGTGCTCAATTTACTTCTCACTTTTGGAAGTCATTCCAAGAAGGTGTTGGCACTAAGGTTAAGCTTAGAACAAATTTTCACCCCCAAACGGATGGACAAGCAGATGACACAATTCAGACCTTGGAAGACATGTTGAGGGAATGTGTGATAGATTTTAAAGGAAATTGGGATGACAACTTTTCATTAATAGAGTTTGCCTACAATAATAGTTATCACTCAAGTATTGTTATTGCTCCTTTTGAAGCCTTGTATGGTAGGAGATGTAGGTCTCTGATTAGTTGGTTTGAAGTAGGTTAAGTTGCTTTGATAGGTCCTAAGCTAGTTTATGAAGACATTGAGAAAGTTTGGCTTATTAGAGAGAGGTTGAGAACGGGTCAAAGTAGACAAAAGTCTTATGCCGATGTGAGAAGAAGGGATCTAGAATTTGAAGTTGATGATTGGGTCTATTTGAAAATCTCACCCCTGAAAGGTGTGATGAGATTTGGCAAGAAAGGAAAACTTAGTCCCCGGTATGTAGACCCATAACAAATTTTGAAACGTATTGGAAAGGTTGCCTATGAGCTGGATTTGCCAAATGAGTTGACTCCAGTTCACCCGGTGTTTCATGTTTCCATGCTTAAGAAGTGTATTAGAGATCCGGCATCCATTATGCCCTTAGAAGGGTTGGGGGTTGACCAAAGTCTTTTATATGAAGAGGTTCCAGTAGAGATCCTAGACCGGCAAGTCAAGAGATTGAAAAACAAGGAAATAACTTTTGTGAATGTTTTATGGAGGAATCACTTAGTTTATGGTGCTACTTGGGAGGTTGAGGCTCATATGAAGTGCCGATATACTCATCTCTTTCCTTCTACTCCTATTTAAGCTTGAGGTAAGTAGTTCCTCTTGAGTTTTCTTGTTTTGGGAGTCAAGTCTGTTATATGTGTTTCCATGATTTCCTTATGTTATGCATGTTCTTGGGAAATTCATGTTTAGTAAGAAAATGAGTTTTTATGATTCATGTTCCTCATGTTGTTTTGCATTGAGTATGAGTTACTTATTTGACATCAAGAGATGAATTGATGAACATGCTTTATATATGTATGCTTTTCTTGAGTAGATGGCCTAATGGTTTCATGAGATTGTGTTGAGCACGCTTTTAGTTTGGAGAAGGTAGTTCCTCCTATGAATATGAGAAACGTTGAAATTTCATGCATAATGGGTTGTTAGATGTAGTTCCTACTTCCTCGTGATGCATTGGTTATGTTTGAAATGGAGTTGATGTTTCCTCCTTTGAATTGTACATTATTTCAATGTTGCATGCATGATGGGCTGCTAGTCTTGAGTCTTTACTTCCGTAAGGTGTCTAGATCATCATTCGAGGATGAATGTTCCCAAGGGGGAGATATTGTAACACCCCGGATACTAGTAGGCTAAACAAGAGCTTAACATGAGGGTTAGAGTCGTAAATATAACTCCACGTACTTAAAAATAGAGGGTTTCGTGTTAGAACTTCAAGGTACGACCCCAAAGACCAACCATGGGTCCTTGAGGAGGACCCCTAGAAAACTGCCTGGACAATGACCAACAGAAGGGACCTACGCCCCGTTGGTCAGTCCACGTCTCGTGGGTGAGGGGCCGTAGGTCAAGCCCTGAAAATCAAGTCTCTGAACCCCAACCCTCCTGTAGACCATCGGGTAAGGATTAGGAGAAAGACCTTATCCTGTTAAACTCTATCGCATGACTTAGAGTAATGAAGAAGTGAAGTTTCCTAAGCATCTCACAGCCTCTCATTCATAAATGTGGCGCGCTTCACACTAATAAACAAGACTCTACCAAATGTGGTTTTGAGATATCCTAGAATTATTCTAAACCTTGTACTCTAATTACCAAGTTTGTCATGACCCAGGGGTACCCCCTAGTTGTAACAAGGCGTACAAGACCCCGAAAGGCCTCATACAAGCCACTTAGCATATCATAACATAAAGTATGGGGCGTGGATGGGGCCTAGAAACTGATTTTTGGTGGTTATGTTTAGGGGAACTTTGGAGTTTTCCGGTTTTAATTAATATTAAGTGATATCATTTTAGCCTAAATTATATCACCTATATAATGATTTTGAACCCCTAAATTATTTGTTTAAACTAATTCTTCCAATTCTCAACAAAAAGATCCAAATCCTCTCCAAATATTCTCTCTCTAGAACTTGAAGGAAGAAGAAGAAGGAAGTTGGAACTAGGGTTCAATGAGAAAGGTTTTCTTCTCAAATTCATTGGTTTTCATTGATAAGTTATGGTATTCCTTCATCCATGGATTTGTTTCATCCATTGAGTCCCTTCAAAAGCTCAATTTCAAAGATAGAAAATCCCCAAAAGCTATGGTTTTATTCCAAAGTCATGGGTTCCTTTCAAAAATAACTTTTATGATTCAATTATGTTATATTATGTGTGAATCAATTATTTATTATGATTTTTGTGTTGAATTTCCCCAAGAACCCATAAAACCCCCCATATTACTCAATTATGACCTTGTGATGTGGGTTTGTTGATGCAAGAAGAGTATTATGAGATTATGCATGTAGTGATTTGATTATTTGAATTATCATTATATCCATGTCTAATGTAGTGAATTATAGATGTGTTGATTGCATATGATCTTTGATCCTTGAAGGGAAAAGTATGAGATTTATGTATATGGTTTAAGAACACTTTGAGAGTAAAGTAATTATGATTATGATCTTGTTGTGTGTTGTTGAAAGGATATTCTCATTTACACTATGAATATGATATGATGTGAATGGTTTTATCATAATATGAATATTCTAAGGTTGAAAGTCTATTCTCGCCTATTGAATCTATATGTAGACATGGACGGTGAAAGGTTATTCTCACGCATGATCTAATGAGCTATCTTATATGTTGGATTGAGTGTCAAGACATTCTTCCATGAATATGAACTTAAGTCAGGACTTAATATGAACTGCATGGGAATTAATGCTTAGCACCGAGTGGATATTGTTTATGAGATGGAAACTTTTACATTAGTTGAGTCCGGTTTCCAATGGGACCTTTTACACTAGTTGAGTCAGGGTTCTCAAAGTATGTCTCATGAGATGGAGACCTTCTACTTTAGTTGAGTCCGGGTTTCTAGTAGCAATCTCCTTATCCCATAAACTACGTGCCCCCAGAGGTTACTTAGCTAATGGACCCACCTAAGCTAAGAGTATGGTTCTACCTTAGGCAAGTAGAGCAACCTTTTTCGGTGTGGGAGACACCGGATTCCATATTAAGCTCACGTGGTCTATGTCGGTTAAGGCTTATTCCCACAATAATATTAACAAGAATAAGAATATGGATTATGACTATGGTTACTCAAGAAGCTTTACTTAGCATGAGTGAGATTTATGGGGTATTATTCATACCTTGCACAAGTATGATTTGAGGGTATTTATGAAGTGTTCTATTATGATATGATGATCAATGTATTGACTATGCTTATGACTTATATTTTTCCACTATATTAAAAATGTTGTTTTTAACTTAGTAAATTGCATGCATCCAAATGAAATGTCCCTTTTTCATGTTTTCAATGCTTTTAGGCATGGCTATCATACTTAGTGCATTTTTTTTACTAACACCTACTTTTCCTACATTCTTCCCCAAGTGTAGGGTCCAGTTCGCGAGGTGATCATCATTGTGGCTAAAGCTTGGATTTTCTTATTCTCCTAGCTTGTTGATGAGTCCTCATGAATCGAGGATGGATTTTATCTCATATGTAGTGCATTTCTTGTATTTCCTTTTCGGACTATGTTTTATGGGTTGTGTCCCTTTCTAATTTTGAATATTGTAATAGATGGCTATGTTCAGACTTAGAGTCTAGACTTCCGATTTCCTTTTATGAAAATTTTAGACTTCAAATGTGTTTTTACTCTTATTGTTCTATTCTTATGTTATGATATGCTAAGTGGCTTACATGGAGCCTTTCAGGGTTCTATGTGCCTTGTTACATCTAGGGGTTACCCCAGGGTCATGACACTTCGAGACCTCATCTATAAACTCTTGAGGATCTTCATCCATCTTTGAACCATAAAATTCCGGAGTTTCTATCCCTGCCTGAGTCAACATTTGAAAACCAAACCTAAACTTCTCATTAATCACTTGATCGGTCAAATGATCAACCGAAACTTGAAGCGCTTGAGGAGGAGATCCTTGATCAACATCGTCTCATTCAATTCTACTAGTGAAAGCTCTTGAGTAGTCATGTATTGTAGACTACCGGATAAGGATTAGGAGAAAGATCTTATAGAGTTAAACTCTAACGCACGATTTAAAAGTAATGAAGAAGTGAAGTTTCCTAATCATCTTGTTGCTTCTCATTCATAAATGTGGCACGCTTCACACTTATGAATAAGACTATACTAGACGTGGCTTATGAGACATCATCCTAGGACCATTCTAAAGTTTGTTCTCTGATACCAAGTTTGTCACGACCCAGGGGTACCTCTATGATGTAACATGGCGTATAGAACCCCGAAGGACTCCATACAAGACACTTAGTCCTCAAAACATAAGAAATAGAACAATAAGAGTAAAACACATTTCAAGTCTAAAAAGTTTTTCATAAAAGAAAGTGGAAGTCTAGACACTTGTCTCATCGTTGCCATCTATTACAATATTTAATGAAATTGGGCCTAGCCCATACATCATGTCCAAAAGTAGAAATACAATGAATTGGAAACTAAAACAATAACTCAGTCCTCGAAGCATGCGGACTCACCAAAGCTCGGAATCTCAAGATCAACACTTAGCCACGAAACTGACCTTGAATGTCGGACCCTACATTTGGGGAAAATGTAGGCAAGAGTATGTGTTAGTACAAAAATACACTAAGGGATCGTTTGGTAGAGTGTGTAAGAAAAATGCAAAATAGAGTGCATTAATAATGCTTGCATTAGTAGTGCTTGTATTACTTATGCAAGCATTATTTCTTATAGACCGTTTGGTTTGATGTATTAGAAATAACAAATCTTGCATAATTTCAATTTAAAAGTATATGTTTACAAAAATACCCTTCACACATTATTTATTTTTACACTTCCTTTGTAAAAATTCTTTGCTAAAACATTATTAACTCTTCTTCTTTTTTTCAAAAATAATATTAAATAATTGTACTATTCCGTCAAAATATTTTTGTGAAAAGTTGGCAAATATTTTTTTTTATCAAATTTATCGCCACATTAGTAAAAATTTTGATTAAACTGTATTCAAATTAGAATTTTAAAAAAGATACTTAAAAAATCTTATTAAAATAGAACTTATCCACCATTAAGAACTTCTACAAGCTCGAAAGGAATCTCAGGTGGAGCAATAACTGGTATATCGATTGCATCAGTTCTTGTGGTAGCCCTTTTAGCAGCTTGCCCATATCTTACCTTTTATAGAGGCAGGAAAACGGAGGAAAATTGTCTCTTAACTTGGAACCTTAGAAACACAGTAGTTTTTTTTTGGGGGATGAATAGTGGGGCAGGCCCTTTTATTAAATAAAATGAAATCAAATCCTCCCAAAAAAAACCATATTAAGACACCAACAAATTTTAAAATACTGAAAAACAAATAAATATAAAAATAAAAATAAATGACGAGAAAGAAAATGAAAAGATTCTAAAGTTGTGAGAAAATGCCAGGAAATGTTTTGAAAGGACTTTGAGGGTAGTTATGTAATTATTTAATCTAATGCAAGTGTTAAAACGCTATGTATTACTAATACCTAAAATTACTTGGTATTAGTAATACACAATAGAGTGTATAACTAATGCAAGCATTAGTTATACATGGCATTAAAAAGTTTACCAAACAAGGTACTACTAATACACAAACATAATGCATGCATTATATTTCTAATACACTCTACCAAACGACGCCTAAGTATGATAACTATAAATAAAAACATTTAAAACATGCTAAAAGTGACATTTCATTTCAAAGCATGCAATTTACCAACCTTAAACATCATCATAGCGATAATTCAAAAACACAAGTCATAATATCATCTTCAATGCAAGCTAGAATAATCTTTAAAACCTTTGAACACTGCGAGATACTTCTTTAACCATATCTTAGTTCATCAATACCTTGAACACTACGAGATACTTCTTTAAGCATGTCTTACTTCATTAATATTATTGTTGTCCTTGAACACTAAAAGATGCATCTTTAAGCATGTTTTAGTTCATTATTAGTCTGGTAATGTGAAATAAGCCCTAACCGACAATGAGACCATGTGAGCTATCACATGACCACCCGGTGTCTCCCACGCCGAAAAGGATTGCTCTACTTGCCTAAGGTAGAACCGGTAACTCTTAGATTGGGTGGATCCACTAGCTAATATCCTATGGGGGTACGTAGTTTATGGGATACGGAGATTGCTACTAGAAATCTGAACTCCACTACGTGAAGGCTTCAATCTCATGAGACATACTTTGGGAAACCCGGACTCTACTACGTGAGAGTTCTCATTTTGGAAGCCCGGACTGAACTACGTGTGAGCCTCCATATCATTTCAATAACCACTCGAGGCTAAGCATAAATCCCACAGATTATTTATTAAGTCTTACAAAGCTCATATCTCATGGAAGGATGTCCTTGACAACCAATCCAAGTTAGTTCATTAGGATAGCTCTTTAGACCATGCGTGACCAACTATCACCATCCATGATCACTTTTACCCTTAAATTCAATTAGGTGAGAAAAGCCTTTCAACCTTAGAACCCTTACTATCTGAGAAAACCTTCCATATTAAAGGTTATATGTGTTCATGAGAATAGGCTTTCAATCAACACAACAACAATATAATAATCATTGACACTTTACTCTCAAAGCATCTTTAAAGCATTTACATAGATTTCATAAAAAACAAGTATAATCTCATACTTACCCTTTCATGGTTCAAAACTTATTTTCAATCACCACATCTAGAATTCAAACATAAGACATAGATTTCATTATAAATCATGTGATTCTATCACCTCATGCATCAATTCATCAAATTCACCTTTCATCAACAAAGACCCACATTATAAGATCACAACTGAGAAATATGGGAATTACATTGGTTCTTAGGGATACATCTTAAAAACCATAGGGAATCATCAATTCATGCTTAATATAACATAATTCAACCTTTACAATTAAGTTTGAAAGGAACCCATGATGTCCAGGGATGAAGCTATCATACCTTAACAACAAAGCCCAATGCAAATCTTCACTGGAGGAATTTAGCTTTGACCTTGATCCTAACTTGTTCTTCTTCTTCTTCTTCTAGTTTCTAGAGTGAGAAATATTTGAGAGGAGAGGTTTTGGGGAACTCTTTTGGGTTTTAGAAAATAATGACTTGAATAGTGAGTTAAAAGGGTTAAAATCACTTATATAGGTGTACTAGTCCTAAAAAAAATGACCTCACTTAAATATAACTCAAATTAGAAAATCCCAAAATTCCTCCACTTGGTAGCCCACTGTCCAGCCTTCACGAGAGGCACCATGAGCCGTGGTCCTAACAACTGTCGTGGTCCTTCTCGTGGCCTTGGGCCAGTGGCTAGCCCACCTTTCATTGGTCCCTAAGAGTTGAAGGCATCACCATGAGCCTTCCCACGAACCGTGGTAATCACCACTTGCCATGAAGTGGCTCGTGAAGATGAGCCCAACTTGGGCAGCCCTTGGGAAGCTACTGTCTCACCACCATAGATGGCACAATGAGCCGTCTAGGCTTCCATGGTGGAGGGAAGTTCTCTGACATGCTTAGGCAGCCTTGACCCTTCCCTTGGCCCTTGCCCTTTTTCCTTGGCTCTTGCTCCTTTTCCTTGGCTTGTAGCCCTAACACTTAGCCCTAGTTCTTCTACTAGACTACGGGATGTTACAGGACCCCACCTACGGACCAGGTTTCCGACCACAGACCATCAGTGGCTTCCGTGGTTCTTGCAGCAGGTCTTGAAAGCTGCATTTTTTTCTATTTTATCAAATCCGAGTTGTTACATTTTTTATGCAAGTTCATAAGAATAGAAATTCAAAAGCTAACCAACTCTTGATCAAACTTAAGTGAAGCTCATGTTCTCCTCTTGTTTTTGCAATGAACAATGATTTAAATGTTATCAAAGTATTTCACTCATTTTCTTTTGTCACACAGAATCAATATTACAAAATGATGAGATTGGAGAATGAGGAAACACAATGTCGGCAGTTACACAAAGGTAAATAATAATAAATAATATCATGTTCTCATCTTCATTTTGCTGACATTCTTATATAAGTAATAAATCCCCTTTCGTAGCAGATGCATATCCAATGCATTCCAAGTATTATCCAAGCAAATAATTTTCCTAGACTATTCTTTTGTTATATCTCATCCAGATAGAAGCATGTCATGTACTCCTCCTTAAGAAGCATTTTATGCAGGTAAAGGACAATAAAAGCTACTGGTACAATACAAGTTTTTATCCTGCCATTGTAAGTAAAATAGTTGTGGTACAGTGATATACATCATAGAAGACTATAGCTGATATATTGGTTGACTATCAAATCCGAAACTTAGCACCACATTGTTGATGAAGGGAAATAACACTATTATGAGTTACTTTTGAAGATTTTCTCTTAATCTAGTCCCTTAATGATATAGCACTTGTACGGAATTCAGTCTTCTTATAAAAGCAAAATATACTGGGGTTTGTTGACGACCACATATATTATTGAGAGGCTACACAAACATTTAAGAAGTTACATGTTTATTCTAATGTCGATCGTTCAAATGAGCATAAATCAATAAGTTTTAACTCCTATTGAATTCTATAACTATCAAATGAGTAAGTTATGAGCAAGAATTTCAAGGCTCTATTGATGATACCATCAATTGGGTGAGATTATGAAGTGTTTGTTAGTAATGAATGAGACTCCAGCATGAAATTGAAAGTGTAGTGAGGGGCATGTTGTTAGGAAGGAGGCAATTTTAGAGTGGCTTGTGGAAAGACATACAAAATGTGTTATGCAAGCTTACCCTACATTTCTGTAAGAGGTTGCTTCCAATGATCAAACACTGGATCTCCTTGTCAACTGGCAAAAACCTATCGCGCCAATTCTTCTGCTACATCACTAGAAGAAGTAATTAGATTAAATACACATAACAAAAAATATTATTATTCCTTCATAATGATGATGTGCGTTCCTTTTACTGTACTCATATTGAATAATATTAGTATCTTTTACTGATAATAAAGATTATATATTGAAAAGCAAAAGTGTAGTACATATGAAGGTTAGTGCAGTTGAAACATATTCAAGTTGACATTTAGGAGTATTTATCATGGGAACTGCTTATCAATGCCAGTGGAACTTTCTATCAGTGTAGATATTCACTACTAGTCTGATATTCCATCATATCCTTCATTTTAAAAGTTGAACACTCCTTTATTATTTTTCATATCAGCGTATTTACATCCTAAAGCCATCTAGAGGTAATGAAATTCCATAAAGACTATACCTATGCATAGAAAGTAAGATTACTCGACGGTTGCTCCACAACAACTTTTGAGTGCCATTTCCATTATGGACATCCCAATTAACAATCCACATTTTCTTAATCCCCAAATTATGCTTCTAGAAATTTATTGGATAACATGTAAAACCTTTTATTTGATTCACAAAACTAATCAAAGGTTCAAACCTTTTGTAAACCCTTTGATATAGTATAATTTTTCAACCAAGGGTGTCCAATTTGACACCCAGGGACAAGGTGGCTCCGCCCCTGCTCATAATCCGATTCACAGTGTTTGAATCTTTAATAGTAAATCAAGAAATTGAAAGATGAAAAGAATAAGAATGAACCTTGGAAATTTAAGACAAAAGTTGTCCAAGTCTTATCCTAAAAAAAAATTAGAAAATAGAATAATTTTAATAACCAAGAATGAGGCAAATTATAAGGTAGAAAAATTGCGTCCAAAACCCAGGCTGCAAGTCCGTGACGTGGAGCCAAAGGGGACCTTCCTATTTTATATATTTTCCTACTCCGCGATGTCTCCACAACGTGGAGCCACTACAGACTTCACTGGCTCAACATTTGTCAAGAGCTGATTTTAAAGTCTCAACTTTGTGACATGGAGTGAATATGGAGTTGGATTCCTTCTTTTATGGATGTTCATTTGCTTGCTTATCACTTGCATACCTTGCCCCTAGACGTCATCCTTGTCGCAATTTCATTTATTTCATTCCATAGTTTTTTCCAAGGGCTTTCCATCCAATAAAGATCTGATCACCTTGGTTAGCTAAAATAACACAAACAAGACTAAACAAGTACAAACATAATGGATTTTGTGCTTGAATTGAGCAAATATATTGGTTTCACTTGGCTTTTAAATATATAAATCTGACCAAGATCAAATATATAAAACTTTTAATGTCTAAAAGTATACTCACAAAATTGGTATCAGAGCTATGGATAGTATGAATAAAGAACAACACAAACAAGAATTAATAAAAGCAGTTATAGAAAAACACCACGAGTTAAAATATAAATAGGAAAGACTTAATTATAATATATATGCAGCGGTATGCCAAAAATTTATATTAGCACAGAGAAAAACAATATTTAATTTACAAATGCAAATACAACAAATTGAATATAAATTGAAGCACAATTTGTAATGAATAAAGAAGAATTTGCTATAGACGAAAAAACATATGAAAATCAGGATGGATTATAAATAAGGATAATATTTTCAAAACTAGGAAGAAGATATAAAAAAATATGTGAAAATTTAAGTCTAATGCTAGAAAAATAAGCATTAAGATTAGAAGATAATTTAACAACATTTTATCCATTGTCGTAGTTCCTCCATATCTTCTTCTCTATTTTCTCTGGAATTTGAATATATCATAGTTTGCTCTCTTTAATAATAGCTCCATACTGAATTTCCATTTAAATAATTGGTTGTTAATTCGTTCAAATTAGTAGCTATTCCAATAATCCGTTTTTTCACAAAAAATCCGGTATCTCTATCTTTCATATCTCGTCTTGTTGTTCTATTTTTTCTAGTATTATCATTTCTCTGGTTAGTCCGATTTTTATAACTTGTATGATAGGTTTGATATCATCATATAATATCTCTACTGGTGCTGAATAGAAGTTTATAAAAAAAAAAGTGTTCCTTTAGTTATTCTTTTATAATGCATAAATGCCTTATGTAGCTCTGGTATTGTCGATATCTCATCTCCTGTTTGGGTATATACTATACTTAATAGTCCATAATTGTTGCAAGTTCCTACTAGATTGGTATTTGTTCCTGGTTGTGCGATCAACTTATTATATCCTTGTAGATTTTGTGTAATATAATCTTCATGGGGGTTTTTGGTATTTTTGGACCTTGGATTTTGGTTTAGAAAAGTTTGTATTTTGTGGATATTTTCTATATAAGCTCTGGTTATATGGTAATAAGTCTTTTTGTTTTGTCCTAGACTTTCTTTATATGTGTTTAGTTGAGGTGGTATGAATAATGGGTCTTTTTGATCTTTTGGTATGAATGGCTTTTCGAATAATTTGCTCATACTGGTTTTAACATATCTGGTTTTGTTTTCTTCCTTTGTTGCAGATACGCTTCCTGTAGCTGCATGTAACAAGTCATTATGGGTTTTTAGGTGTTTCCCAACGTCACCTTGTAGCTCTAGATTTTTAGAGTCTTCTGATCGACTTAGCTCCGCATCTTTATAGTCATGCTGCTGACTTTTTATTTGGTGTAGCTCTTTGTCTATGTTATCTACTTTTATACAAAGTAGGGTCATAACTTTGAGTATTTCTTGTATTGTACTTTCTTTTTCAGTTTGAGTAGCTTTGTCATGAGATGTAATATGCAATAACATTCTTGTTAGTACATATTACTTCTATTGTAAATGTAAAATTTAATATATTTAGTACTAGTCTTCGTATCTCTTTGGTCGTTACTGAATCTTGTACCTTTCTTGTTATCCACCATTTTACCTACGTATTCTCTGTTCTTACAATAAATTTGTTATACACAATATATGGTTCAAAGGCTAATAAACATTTATATATTAAATATAATTCTTTTCTATTTATTTCCCACTTTATTTCAGGGTTTGTGAACGTTCCTTAGTTTTGATAATGAATAATGATCTAGATGCTATCAAAATGCTCATTCAGATACTTTTGTTGCATGAAATTAAGATTACCATAGGAACAACTTGAAGAATGTGGGGCAAAATGCCATCAAGTAGACTAAGCTAAGTCATTATCAGCAAAATCAAGTTTTTGTCTTCTTTTAGCTAATATGCTTATCTTTTATAATACAATAGTATTGTATTATAAAAGTCATTGGTACAATACAAATTGCCTCCTTGCCATTGTTAATAAAGAACAAGCAACGTGTTCTACTTCTCTTTTTGTTCATTAGAAGACGGTTCATATTTATGCATATTTTATTCAAGTTTGTTGTCTTGTACTTTAATCTTATACCATTTGACACAATCTACGTTTTCTTATTTTTAACACAAAATGAGATATTTTAGAACAACACATACAACCTTTAAAACCTAGACCATAAAATAAAAAAAAAATTAGGACTTGGGAGAACAAAACTGCACTCGAACTAATTAGAAAAAAAAGGACAAAACAAACAACAACATATTGATTACTATTGCTTAATGAATATAAAATTGAAGTTGCTAATAATTGTGTGATAAATATAGATGATACATAGTTTTACGATCAAATCAAGAAATTTAGCAACACACATTTGATGAAGGAAACGAACAATATTTTGAGTAAATGGTCAAGATTATTCTTAATCTAGTCTTTTAATGATATATAAGATGTTATTTAGTGTCCTAGTTAGCGAATTGAAACTTGTCCAAAGATTCTATATTGAACTCTCCTTTATTTATTTTAAAGTGTTGAAACCTCGAACATTGTTTTATTTACTTCATAATCATGTTGTCCGAACGAGCTTGGGAAAATCTATCCATATTTAAGAAAGATATTCAATAGATTATTAATCGAAGTTACTTTACATATCTCTTTAAGCATCTTATTTAGCAAAAAAACACTACCGATTTTAAGAATAATTATTGATAAATTCAAGTGGGATGTATATTATTTGTTGTTCATTTTATATGTGCACTTTTTATCTTTATTTTAAGTGAAATTATATATATATATATATATATATATATATAGATACATACTTTCTAGAGGAAATAATTTTTTTTGTTCATTTTATACGAAGTTTTTTGGGTATAATTTCATTTAAAATAAAGAGAAAGAACACATGATTTGAACAAAAAAATAGGCATCACCTTAAAAGTTAAACTTTAATCTCAAAATTCCCAAATCAAAGTGTATTATAATTAATTATTTCCTCTTGAGGTATACAAATTTATATACAATTTCACTTAAAATAAAGATAAAGAGCACACATAAAATGAGAAACAAAAAGATAGACATCACAGCTGAATTTATCAATAATTATTGTTTAAATTTATAGAGTATTAGCTAATGAAGATGCTTAAAGAGATATATAAAGTAAGTTAGATTAGTACTCTATTGAATATATTTTTCAAAATGGACAAAATAGATACTTAGCCTGTCCAAGATGGTTCATACAGTATGTTCATAAAAAAATAAAAGAGTGTTCAAAATGTAAAATGAAGGATTATATGGAACGTTAGAGTAGTTGATCAGTAATTGCCATGACAGAAAGTTCCACTCGAATTGATCAGCAGTTGCCATGATAAATATTCCTAAGTGTTAACTTTAATATGCTTTAACTTCACTAGCATTCATATCTCTCACCTTTTCGCTTTCTAAATATAGCTTCTTTTTTTACCAATAGGAGATACTAATATTATTAAATATGGTTACATGACAAGTAAGGTACTGCATCTTATAAAGGAAAAACAATAATTTTTTTGTGTGTATATAATCTAAGTACTTGTTCCAGTAACCTAACAACAGTCATGGCGTAATTAGTAATGTTGTTGCAACATGACGAGGAGGCCACAAGTTCGGGTGGTGAAAACAACCTCTTATTGAAATTCCTTTCTCCGAAATCCACGTGTACAAAACTTAGCGCTCTAGACTTAATTTTCCTAAGGAATTTCAGTCCTTACGAAAATCCTCTATATGCTAACACATTCTGCATGACTTTCCAGGAAGAAAATTGATTTTGTACCAATGGCTTTTACTATCCTTTACTGTCATGACAGAAAAATGGGGGTCATGATTGCACCTATTAAGACCCACAAGTTTGTTAGTCTGAACCTTAGCCCAGGCCTAATAATTGCATACCTAGGGAGTAGAAGAATTAGAAAGAAACAAAATAATGCATCAAAAGAATAAACAATGGAAATAAGGAAACAAAATGTATCTATGTATTACTCTCAAATGAGGAAAGTACAAGAGACACAAAAAACCTAGTGGATGCCAGTTCAAAGACCCTACAAAAGAGAGTACAGACTCAACTTAAGTGAAAAATACACAAGTGGTCTTGAAATAAAAAAGATAAGCCGAAAACTATATATTGAAGGAGATGAGTGAACTCTAATCGCCAATAAGCTCACTGATGTTTTGCATAATCAATGACACAACTTCCAGTATGAGTGTCTACGATCATGCAATAGTATAGTAACCCAACCAAGGGTTGGGGTCGAGTCCCAAGGGAGTGGTTTTGAGAATTACTAGAAAAATAAAATTTGTTCTAACTAGTCGTATCTAAAGACATTAACGATTAAAAACATTGTAAAGTAAAGGGGGTGACACAAAAGTGTCAAATAACAACGGGGTTTGTTGTCACTAGTAAGTAAAAATAACAAAATAGGCTAAAATATCATTCATTGAGAGGGAGGTTCTTGAGATGTGATTAGGAATACGGGTTAATCTAAATCATTGGGTACATGCTTTGGATAGAAAATTTATAGAGTAATAGTGACTAGGCTAAGCTTTGTGTGGGAATAAATTCTCTCTCGAGCAACTTACCATTTCAAATGGGTTCCTCTCGGACACCCACTTGCTGCATGAAGACCAGCCTACGGCTTACCCCACTCACTCTCTCGAGCTTAGTGTTAGGATAAGGGACTAGGGTTCACTCTGTGGAGCCACTCCTTAGGCCATCAATCTAGTAGTCTTGGTTTTGCGACGTCTCTCTCGAGCAAGCCGAAAACACATAAATAAACTTGTATTTGCAACTACAAATTTGTTAAATTCATCCACAAGTACTAGACGAAATCACCATTAAACTACATCTAATCTATCAACAAGAAAGACCCAACAACAATCTTAACCCATATTCGCTAAATCACACCCCAAGAATTGGGGTTTTTAGCCACATATCAAGAGATAGAAATTTATACCTAAATGAGCTTGCATTCAAAGGGGTATGAAGATTTAAGTCTTGTTACAGGACAAGAATGAAGAATCCAAGAGATCCAAGTCCAAATCCTTGGAGATGAAACCCTCTTCTTCTTCAAGTTTTCAAAACTCTCTCAAACTCAGAGCAAAAATAAAAAGTACTAAAAATTATTGTAATTTGTTCCACACTAAAAATCTGATAGTAAACTATAACTCTCAACGAGTATTTATAGTTTTCAAAAATTTGTGCTGCAACGGATCATTCGGTGACATTAGTCGGAATCGCCGATCACCTCGGCGATTCACCCTTTAGTATAGTTCATAACTGTCTTGCACCATCCTTCAGCATCGTCGTGTTCTGGATCATTGGGCGACAGGGTACTGCCTCGCAGAACTATTCGGTGATGCACCGATTGCTTCCTTTTTCTGCCGACTTGATCCTTTCCTTTAGGGCTCAGCACACTGGAACAAAAGGCAAAGTAAAACCCTTCGGCGACTCACCAAGTGGACTCGGCGATTCTCAGGTATTGATTTCTTCGTTCTTATACGCCCTTTTCGTTCCTTTTTGCCACGTAATGTCCATGCCTTCCTTCAAACTTCAAATACCTGAAACTTAAGTGTTTTCATCAGATATTGAGATAAAAAAGGCATTTGAAGACACAATTTCTATTAAAATATTGCCCTAAATGAGTACAATTTGTGGATTCATCACTCATCATCTATGAGATGTACGGTGCAAAACAATATCTATCTTAATGTGGAATTTTCTCTTAATGTTTTTTTTGACTAAGAAATTGTTTCATGGATCATTTTTGTGTCTTTGAAAATCGAATATTCCTTTCGGTATGCATAAAAAATAAGAGAGTTTCCCTTTTATTATTCAAGACACTACATATATATTGCATATATTTCATTAACCTGAAAAATTTGCACCACTCAAACTGAACACTTCTTCTCTTCCCTATAAATATTAGTCTTTCTCTTCTTCTTTGTATTATAAGGTAAATTTTGACGTCTTAGGTGCTCTGCCTGGGATATTCAATAATTGTATCACTACACCATTTTAGGCATACAACAACACTAAATCTGGACACTCTAAAATATTTTTGGCTACACTTTTAAAGTGCAACCCAAACTTTTAGCTTTTGGCTTCGATAATATTGACAACACTTGTAAAGCGTACTCCTTAATGTTACATGCTACACTTTATAAGTGTTGTTACATTATGATATAATGTGCAACACCTGTTTACACATATGACCACACTTTTAAAGTGTGTTATTTTTATAATTGTAAAAACAACACATTACAAGTGTGGCCCAAAAAAATTGACTAAAATTTTATATTCCCTCCAACATATTTAACTATCCCTCCAATTTTTATTTGGAAAAATAAAAAATAAAATATAACACAAAACATAAAAACCTCTCAACTATTAGGTCTTTGCCTAAACCAAAAAATTCTCACAAGAACTCTTACGTCTTTGCCCCAATTCACAAATTTCTCACAAACCAGCAGCTATTTCTTCATCAATACATAGAGTAAAGATTTTTCACTAAGCAAAATGAAGAATAGTTTCAAAATAACTCTTAAGATTTTTCACATTCATGGCTGTTCACCTCTCGCATGCGAAAATATCTCATAATTTGGTCATTTTTCATCAAGGACAGAACGAAATGCATATGGGTTTTGTTGGAATCGAGTTTATCAAGTAAAAATTTATATCTTTAAAAGTCTAAATTTATTGCATATGGGTTTATTGCTTGCGTTGGGTTAAAAATTTAGCTTGTGGGTTTTGATGTTCCTATGTTGTTGATAGAATTGTTGTTGATTTTTGGGAGTCTAGCTTGTAGTAGTATTACACACATCAATTGATTCTTTGCCCTAGACGAATATCAATAAATACACATGAGATTTTTTTTATTAGACTGATAAGCTGATTCAGGCTGAAATCATCTATGATAATGTAGGTTTTCATGTAAATTTTAGTAGTTGTACGCTTTTTGCTGCTCCGCCTTTAGTAGTTTCTAATACTCGAGCTTCTGATTCTAGCTTGTAGTAGTATTACACCCTCAGATAACAGAGAATTTCTCTTTTCCTAGATAAAAAAATTGAAGATTTCTCTTTGTCAAAAGGAAAATCAGACCAATAGAGGGTTTCTCTGTGAGCAACTTTTGGACGAATTCCAAATTCTGAAGGGTTTCTACATTGTCAGGTAAATCAGATGAAATAGGTGATTTTTTCTCTCCCTCGATGAACTTATGTATCCTATATCTAACAGGTTTCTATGTTATCATTTAAATCGACAAACTTCTGTATTCTAATTTTAAATGGTTGCAGTCTAAAAGGTATCCAAATTGACGAACTTTTTTGTATCCAAAAGAGCTTTTATGTTATCAGGTACGACTCAAAATGAATCATGTCTTTGTTCAAAAGCATTAAAAGTGATTAAAACTGAGTTAACAGGAAAACACTCTTGGTTATCTTTAATCAAGCGAGTTTTGAATCCTTGTTCTTCCTTGATTTGATTTTCTTTGAAAGTTAAATGGTGTTGTCTAAACGTAAAAGTCAACAAAAAGTAAAAGAGTTTAGGCAAGATGGTTATCTTGATTAATTTTAGTATGCATTTGTCTTTTGCTGCCCTTTTCAGTTACATATGTTAAGTTAATGTCCTTGCTAGCTGTTAATTTGTTACTTTAGGATATATTCTACAGATGTTTGTATGGAGCTTTCAAATGGAGAAGGAATATAAATATTAGTCAGATGAAAGTCATAGCTAGTTGAAAGAAAAATCCAAGAATAAGGTTCATGTAGCTCATCATGCTTGGTTTCTGGAATTCCTATCTTGAGGAAAAAGTTTAATGTTTTGTGTCTGAATACCTGGATCTCTGTGGGAGATCATCTACTAAGACCAAATCTGCTCATTGCCTGTACATTTGTTAATCATGATAATGTTAGTAAGTGGAAGATGAGATTGTTAAAATTGTTAAGTGTTATCTGTTGGGATTTTTTAATCTACCAAATTATTATTTTGTTGATGAACCTATAGCTCTAGCTTACTCCTTTTGTATTTGACTATTTGTTGGCACACATTTAAATGACTAATGTTCGTAATCTCTGCATCTTTTCTGGTATAATCATCAAAATTCATTATGATCTTCAAACATGCATTGTTGTTGTTACTTAAATACAATTTGTATTATTATCAGGAAGGGAACTTCCTAAGAAAGATCACGGACTAAAGAAATTAGAGGCAACACAGTTTTTCTAAAGAGGTATCTCTCACTTTATTAAATCTTACGGCATTCTTCCTTTAGGTTACTTCTAATTTATTTGCTGGATTTTTTTGTGGGATTATTTTTCATGGATTTGTATGTATGATAATTGATTGTATGTATGAATAAATATTTAGTAGTTTCGATGTAACAACTAATTGTGTACAGCTTAAGAGAACCCCACTCGACTTCCTTCCAGGAAGACTATCACGGATGTGTGGCCTTAAAAAAATATCAATTCTATATTTTTGTCCATAAAAAACTAAATTTTCTAGTCCATTTTGATGCTTTGTAAATGTCAATCCTTTCTCTAAGTTCTAGTTCTATTTGGTGTATGATAGTATCTCTATGCACAGTATGGTCCCATTACATTTTTTAATTTCTAGCTATCCAAGTGTGGCATACTAAAGCTCCCAATCTAACAACTATAATATCTTTCTTCCTTCTCCCTTTACATTTTTTAATTTCTAGCTATCCA
This sequence comes from Solanum acaule, assembly GCA_036250505.1. NCBI lineage: Eukaryota > Viridiplantae > Streptophyta > Magnoliopsida > Solanales > Solanaceae > Solanum > Solanum acaule. The sequence continues at coordinate 101,513 of JAJOOR010000662.1, forward strand.
AGTGTGGCATACTAAAGCTCCCAATCTAACAACTATAATATCTTTCTTCCTTCTCCCTTTAATGCTTGATCTTTCATTTGAATTGAGATGTTGCAACCTAGTGAAGTTGTCCCTTAATGCAGTAGTCAGATCACTTTCAGCAAATAGGCGATGAGCAAATTCCATGTTATCAATCACATAAGTAGCAGGTATAAGTTTCTTAATGAATTCCAATCTTTAACGGTGCATCTTTAATTTGAAATCTCTTACCGTCTTAATATCATGTTCATATATAGTTTGCAACAATGTAAGATATGCAAGCTGGATCCCTAAGGCATGTCTGATGTGCAAGTTGTTATTCCTTCTTTTTTAAAGACACAAAGCTCTACATGTATTAGGTGATATGTTATCCTAAAACTTGATTGAAGTACTATAATCAATCTTTTGTGTGTTTCGCTAAATACAACTATCTAGGAGTACTCTGATTGAAAATACTTTTTTTACTTCATATTTTATTTCTCTTTTGGAAGAAAAAGCAAAATTTACATTGGTGTACTCTCTTGATCCCACATTGATACATGGACAATAATTTTTTTAGCATGTGGCTTCTTAATTTGCAATGTCCTGTACTGACTGTGTACTACAATTCTTGAATATAGAGACCGTCATTTGTGGTTTAAGCCAAACAATACTCTGAAGTAATGTCAAGTCTACGTTTTGGTTCTACATCAAAGCACACATGCCTACATCTTCTGCAGGTGCTCTTTTAATCTGCATGAATTTTGTTTCAATTTTTCTCTATTTTTCCCTGCATTCTATTAGTTATTTTAGTTGTTGTCTTGGAAGTTGCTAGGTAAACATAGGAATTCAATAATTTATCTAATCTTAGTCATTTGGTTTATCAAAATACCTTATATGTAGCTGATTAATGTTTGTAAAGTAGGAACATCAAGCATGGTGACATCTGGCTAGGAACAAACAAAATTGTTTTGCAGTTATAGCAGGAGTGATTTATTTTGTTTGGAGGATTGAAGGTATATTGAAATCAATTCATATGTATGAAGTGTATTGTAGGACTTGAATTTGTTTTAACTATTGATGAGCAAGAATGGCATTTTGGTGCTCTGCTCGTTATACATAAAATTTAAAATATAAAGAAGAGTAAATATCTATTTCTCTGATAGATGCAAAAAGTAAGGACTATACAGAATGAAATTTCTTTTTAGTACGATTATGAGAGACAAAAATTTAAGGAAGTACATGACAATAAAGTCACTTCTCTTAAGGAAGAAATGTGCATTATACTACAAGCAGTGCAATGCACGAGCTAACTTTCCTTTAGCAGGGTGTGCTGGATCTAACCTTCCTTCACATGTTGATGCAAGCAATGCATGATCTGTAAAAGGGCAAAGTCTTCCAAATTCTTATGGCTCAACTCATGCTTCAATTTTTGTAAAGGTATGTTATATTTCACATTAACAAAACACTTAAATTCTGAACTTTTAAATGTGAGAGGGTGCAAGTGGATTTAGGATAATATAGGAACTCTATTTTTATGTACAAAACTAGACTTAAGCATTGAAATTTTGTGTAATTTTGCATTTGTTTTACGTACAGAGTCTCTTATACATCGCCTTTATAATGTGTATATTCATCTTCGAAACTCAACGAATAATATAATTTATGCTTCAATGCTATCTGTTTCCACTTAAATACTAAGCTTGATTCATCGGGCCTGCAAATGTTTTTGAGTTTGAATTGGCCAGACCTGAAACCGAGCAGGAACCAGGATGGGTCATGCCTGAATTGGACCGAAGAAAACTAATTTTTCTCCTTCCCTTCCCTTTTTCTTTGAGTCGACAATTATAGAGAACATTATTCTTTCTTAACGTACATAACAACACTATTTTCATGAAACGCTCCATGATATGACATAATACTTAATTTAATTAGAAAGACAACTCTAGCTTTGATCAATGAGACGGTCACACCTCAATAGCACACTGGGAAGAATGCAAGTAATGTTTATTCCTGTTGTTGTTATGTCCATTTGGTCATTGACCTTTCATTTCAGATTTGTGAGTCCCATCCTCTGTATTTACAGTGATCAGAAACAGATTCTCTCGGATAAAAGCTATTCCAAGTAGAGCTTCATCACTTTCTGTAAGTAATTTGGACATATTACTTGGTCAATTTGTGATAGTTGGTTTCGGAGCTGCCCTCTTTTCCCTTCTATGTTGTGAATGGATTACTGAAATTCTTCATGTAAAAACCTGCTTGCCGGCTTCTCCGAATAGAAGGAAGAAATTATAAAGGAAAATGTATAATTGTAGCACATGTGTAGAACTTGATTAGCAATATCTTCTCGTGAAAATTCTCACGGATGCACATGGTGCATTGCTACTTATTCTTAACATTATACAGTAGTAGTTAAGTATAGAAATATTGCTACAATTGTTAAAGTTTGCATTTTGGAGAGTGTTAAAGAGAGAGAAACATATTATGAGAAATCACAACTTTGAACTTCGGGGCATCATCAGAGATGAACAAATATGGCTAGAATTTGGAACCTGCCATAGTGAATTATATTTCTGAATTTTCGATTTATTTGTTCCCTCTCATTTGTGATATACATTTAGTTTTTTCTTGCCAGGTCCTGAAAATACAAGAGACGAGAGAACCGGAAATGAACTGGCTCTTGGTCTATCCATACCAGCGAACGGCCTGTAAGTACTTTATGTTCCTTCTTTAGACACTCACATGCAACCCACATAAATCTTAGTGGTTTTTTCATTTGGAGGATATGATGTTGGCAACGACTAGTTGGCCTTTCAATACTTAATTTACTAAGTTGCGCGGACTCTTTACTTTTGATGCTGCACCCGTGTCGGATTCTCCAAAAATACACTACTTTTGGAGAATTCGATAGGACCCGCTGACATTTTTGAAGAGTCCGAGCAACATATATAGTTACTGATGTTAGGTTCTCAGGGAAAAGCAATGTTGTTGTTCCTTCTCCCGGTTCATCTGAAAGGTTGTTATGCATGCCTTTCTTTTGTATTATATTTCTGTATATTAAATGAGATATTGGCTATTTTTTGAAATGACAGCTATTTTTTGGTGAAGTGACTTTGTCTACTAGGCCTTTTTTCACATCATCCCCCTACATAGGACTACAGTAGTTTACAAATTTGGATAATAAACTTGGACATGGTATAATAGCCCTCTTAGGAACTTATTGGGGCTCGGTAAATAGCCGTGGGGAACTGTTTGGAAACAACTCAATTGGTTGTTTGCTATTGCATGTGCTATAGCAAGAAATTAAGAGTATCAAGACGAGAGTTGATGCAGTAAACATGATATGAATTTGTTTGCTATTTAACTCTGTTGACCTTTTCTCTTTCAAAAACGTAGCACTGTTTAGTAATTTATTCAAATATGGTGCATTTTAGATCCAATATTCTGTGAAGTGAATAAACTTCTGCCATGGGTATTTACAAGACTTCATGTTTTAAGCAATTTGATAGAGTTCATCCATAAGCTTGAGTTGAGGTGTTAATGTTATAGACAACCTTCTTACCCGTACTACAGTGCTTGAACAATAGAAGCGTAGGCAGAGGTTGCCATGTACTTCGACAATAAAGATGAACTATTTGTGCTTAAGTAAATGCACAAATTCTCTGTGCCTTTTTTCCCCATATGATGTAGCAATTTGCTAAAAAAAAATCAGAAAACTTGACATTTTATTCACTTTAGTTGATAAATTTCATTTGTCATGAAAATACTTTTACGTATTAAAAAATTTCATGTGATAACTAAAAAAACACTAACTTTTTCCGAATTACATCTTCACAGGATTTTAGTTAACCAAATGCAAGACCAAATATAACCAAGAGTTCAAACTGTGTAAAATTGCTCATTCAATTGCCAGGTACAGTCTTCCATTGACTCTTTCTAATTTTGCATTCATGAATTTTATCGATGCGTATATTCCTCGATTTTCCTTATAGCTCTATTTCCTACTTGGTGCAAACCAACCGAGACGTACTCAACTCAATCAATGCTGGTTTAAAAATCAAAAGACAAACAAATACTGTAATAACCTTTACATTATTGGGCCAGGGCACCGCCCGGGCTAACTTTACTAGTTTTTTTTATCAAAAGAGAGTGATTCTTAATTATGAAATCAGTAATTCTTGTACAACACAGTAGGATAGAGCTTCTCTAATTGCAGTTTCCTCTACCTCAGTGTTTGGTGTGTCTGGAAAACCTCAGCTTGAGCAAATATTAGGTCTCCAGTATGTCTTGCAACACATATATCATAGGAGGTCTTACCAGGATTTCTCCAACTAGCACCAGCAATATTGCTTTAGTGATGATTCTCTCAGTTACTATGATGGAATATTTTGCATTCTAGGATAATTGGTTTTAACCAACTGCCATATGTTGGTATTTACATGATGTACTAGTCTACAAAAGTTGATTCTTCCATCATGATTCATCTTGTTCCTCCTTTTCGTAATCTCTCATAGGATGATTAACCATGACTAGTGTCGAGTGTGAATTATTTTCTAACATTTAATTTTCTTTTGAATGTGTAGGAAAATGCAGGAGATATAATGGCCCCAGGTCAACTCAATATATTGGAGCGAACGATAGTGTATTTGAACTATTATTATATATGTTTGAATACATTGTGAAATTTATTGCTAGTACCTCTTTAAGATATTCCTTTCTAAGTATGTAGTACAAGACATGTTTTTTGAAGTTTATTATATTGAATTTTTTATAAGTTTATTTGATGTTTGAGATCATTTATATTATACAATTATGTGATAAGTGAATCTATCCAAACCAAAATTATTATTTTTCAATTAGAAATTGTGGCTATAAAAAATCTAGACAACGTTGCATAGGGATGTCAATGGTGTGGCTTATTGATAATAAAATGTAGTATGTACATTAGAAAAGGCTACACTTTATAAGTGTTGTTGTTGAAGAGGTATTAAAAGCTACACTTTTAAAGTGTTGCCAATAACAAAGCAAAGGCCACGCTAGAAGGTGTAGTTTTATCAAATATAAGTGTTGGCAATTAGATGCTACAAAGCATGGCCTTTGTACCTCATCGGCCACACTTTTTAAGCGTACCTGCTATGGCAACACTTGAAAAGTGTAGCCTAAGGTCAAAGGTTACGCCTTTTTAGGCCACCCCCGAAAAAGTGTTGCCTTTTATCAAAGGCCACACTTTTTGCTAGTTTAGGCCACACTTTACAAGTGTTGTTGTATGCCTAAAATGGTGTAGTGAACAATTACAAAATAAGTCAACTAGATGCACTGATTATGACTCATCAACATTTTAAGTTATTAATTCATACCACTCCTAATGAAATTAATCATAAAACTAAATTCGTTAACTAACGATGATATTGTTGAAGAATAAAAAAGTCTCAAAGTGATGGTAATGAGATGTGTAATCTCTTCATAAGGCTTGGACTATCCAATTCTCTTAAGCTAGCTTTAAGGGTGTGACTTAAGACCAAAGCCTAATTTTACATGATACAAAAGAAGGACTTATCTCAGCCAATATTGGATTCCCAAATTAAATTATCCAGGCTTTAGGTGTTCTGTGTTTTTTTAAATTAAATTGTTTCCAATGATCATTGATATGAAAAAGTTACATCTTGGAGTTTGGCATACCAATCTTAATACAACATCTTATGGTAAAGGTAAGTTAGATAAACTCAAAAATATTAACACAAAAAATGGTGGGAGTCTAACTCCACGTGAAAAGGAGTTGGTAGCATTGTAAAGACTATACTTTTGGTTGAATGAAATCTTAATTTTGAAAAAAAAGTGAAATTTAGAGGTCCCGAGTTTTTTTTTTGTCTTTTTAGGCGTTGTGGTGTTTCTTGTGAATTTTATAGGTTTTGGGTCAAGGAGACCTAGGATTCGTGTTTTGATGGTTCCATTGAATTTGAAACATAAAGTTTAGTCTAGTTGCATATTTGGTCTGTGTGAAAGGGATTCCAAACAAATCCAGAGGGTCATTTCGGAAATATCTTATGCCTTGTCTGATTGTTGGTTTTTTGTTTCTAGTGCAGTGTCAATTATTTTTCACAATTGCGTGGATGACTTTCACGATCGTGAAGTTATAGGGTTCTGGTCATTGCGATCGAGTGGAGGTGTACCACAATCGCGATTGTCAAACTTAATGAGTTGACCCATTTAACTCATCGCAATCACGAAACTTTGGTCATCGCGATAATCATTTTATACCCAGGAAGAATTTTTTGAAAATCGGAGTTTCAACTCCATGTCATCATTTTGAGTTTTTGAAGCTTTTGTGTGGCGATTTGAACAAGCTTTTTTGAGAAGAAACAGTTAGGTAATTACTTCTAACCTTAAATCTTCATTTATTAAGGAATTTTAGTGTTCAAATTTGCATTTTTGGAATGATAATTTGGAATTTCTTCAAGAACCCAACAACTTGATAAAATGATGATTTTGAGCTAAATTCTTATCCATTTTCGAAATGGTTTTCACCAATAGTTTCCAAATTACTTGGATACTTTATTCAATAATGATTTTCGGGTTAAACCTCATATGTATATTCGAACAGTTTGAATATTCAGAAGTAGATGGATCACTTACTCTTCATCAATCCTAAAATTTACAAAATAATGGTAATTACTGTGAACATGCTACATTTGTGTAATCAAGTAATTAGTGCATGCATTTATAGACTTGGATAGAAATTGGAGAGAGAGAAATAGAGCACGCTGCTATATTTGAGCACTCAAAGACACCTAAAATTTCTTGTTGACAAAATTAAATCACATGTTCTTATACATTATTGAAAGAAAAAACCTATGTAGAAAAGTCTTTAACACCATTGATAGCCATAGAGAAATTGAATTGTATACCAGTTGAGAAAATGAATTAGTTAGCTTGTACAACAACTACACAGTATATATCCTACTCTATAAAGCTGACAATTAACAATTGCTATTTTCTAACTAACTACACGTGTATATCCATATCCCTAACAACTTCTACCAAAATGTCTAGCTAAGGTAATATCCACTCTGCCCTCAACATCTGCTTCAACTTATTCCTATTTTATCATTCTCACTTATGCAGGGGCGGAGCTACAACCCAGTAAGGGTGGTCAGCCAAACACCCTTCGCCGAAAAATTAGTCGATGTATATAGGCAAAACATTATTTATTATTCAAGTATATAGATGAAGGAACACACTTATACACAACGAATGGTGTTGGTTCAGTGATAAGCTTGCTCACTTGAGTTTTTAACATCCCGAGTTTGATTCACTTGTAGTGCACAATTTTTTCCTTTTTAATGAAAAGGAAAGAAACAAAAATAGTTGTCTCTATCTTTCTATTTCTAGCCTTGAATTAATAGTACTAAGAAATTACATCTTTCTATTTCTAGCCTTGAATTAATAGTAATAGTTACATCTATCTTTCTATTTCTAGCCTTGAATTAATAGTACTAAGAAATTACATCTTTCTATTTCTAGCCTTGAATTAATAGTAATAGTTTCCTCTATCTTTCTATTTCTAGCCTGAATTAATAGTACTAAGAAATTACATCTTTCCATTTCTAGCCTTGAATTAATAGTAGTAAGAAATTACATATAAAAATATACTTAAAGGTTACTTTCCACTGTTATTCTTTTGATTATTTCTAAATTATTTTTTAAAATAGTTAAGAATCTCAATAAAAAAGGGGATAATTTCAGAGATCTACCTCCAGGTTTTTCTCTATTACGCTAACTTCCCCTGTGATTTACGATATTACGTTTACCTCCCTTATTTTGATTTTCTTGTAACCATTCTTTAAATTTATCTAAAATAAATATAGATAAAATAGAATATGACTAAATTACCTTGAACTACAAAAAAATCATGAAAAAAGTCTCAACAATTCATTTGATATGAACAAAATGTAGTGTACTGAACTAGCACCTAAAATTGTTTTTCTTAATTTTTTTCCGTTAACTTTGATTTATACCATTGATAGTTTTATAATTCAAGTTGGGTTGTGATTTAGTAAAATTATATCTAATTTAATTTTAAACTTGGATGCACCCACTCATTAGTGAAAAACATATTCTTTGCACCCGCTTCGCTAAAAAAAATTAACTCTTTTAAAGTTTAAACACCCTTGATGAAATTTCGGAATCCGCCGCATATTAGTAATTAAACAAGTGGATAGGTCTCGCTCATTGAAAGGTTGAAACGACCCGAATCGTCGTTAATTAGGAGAGACAAATTCAAGAAAATTCTGGGCCATCCTCCCGCCAGAGCGGTCTAAATGTCGCTAGGGCGGCGGTGCCAGGGTGGGGTAAGTTGGCGCCAGAGCGGGATAAGCGAGACAAAATGTAAATTACGAGAAATCGTACTTTCTCCATCTTCCTAAAATACCTAAATAAGTCGTAAAACACCCTAGAAACCTCAGAAAAGTTGCTCTAAGCTTGGGAAGAAAAGAGAAGAAGAATTCTAGCATGAGGATGGTGATATCTTGCGAATTCTTGGCCAAATTCATATCACACTTGAATCGTTCTCTTTGACTGCCATTCTGTCTATGTGTGATTGACTTTGGAGGGCATTAGGATAAGTTCCTACCATTGTGTGAGTTCTTCTATAATAACAATTACCACTCCAACATTGACATGGCACCGTTCGAGGCACTTTATGGGAGGGGATGTAGATCACCCATAGGGTGGTTTGAGGCTAGAGATGTAAAACCTTTAGGGATTGATTTGTTGAAAGATGCTCATGATAAGGTGAGAAGTGTCCAAGCTAAGCTTCTAGCAGCCCAGAGTCGACTAAAAAATATTTAGATCGTAAGGTAATTAAGGGACATGACATTTCAGGCTGGTGAGCAAGTTCTTCTAAAGGTGTCACCCATGAAATGGGTGATGATATTCGGCAAGAAGGGCAAGCTTAGTCCTTGATACATCAGACCACTTGAGATTCTTGACTGTGTAGGGACAGTGGCTTATAGGTTGGCTTTACCACTTAGCCTATCTAGGGTCCATCCAGTGTTTCATATGTCCATGTTGAAGAAGATCATGGTGACAGAGAGTACATCATAAAGTGAGACTCAGTTCTATTAGACAAAGACTTTCAGTATGAGGTGGAACCAGTTGCAATTCTTGATCGTGATGTTTGGAAGCTGAGAACCAAGGAGATAAAATTTGTGAAAGTTCAATGGAATCATCGTCCGATTGAGGAAGCTACTTGGGAAATCGAGAAGGACATGCGAGACAAGTATCCCCAGTTATTCGGCGACTCAGGTATTACTCTACTCTAGTTTTAACCCTTTTGTCCTAGTTTTCACTCGGGGATGAGTGATGGGTAAATTCGTATCTTTTGTAACGACATGTTTCCGTCGTTATGGAAAAGCCAATGGGGAAGGATTTGGGCCAGAAAACGTTTTTGGTAGTAATTTGGAAGTTCTAGCCTAGGCCAGACTTGGATGAAATTTGAGTAAGGGGAGGTCTAGAGAAATATGGTAATGAATCAGGGATCTAATTATGAATTTGATCACATGAGTGGATAACCAAGACGTTAAGGAGCTGTACGGCTTTATTGAATCAAATTCGGGCGAGAAGAACTCCCGAAAGTGATCTTGGCGTGAAAGGGTAGTTTCTGAACATCAAGAGGGCTCAAAGAACTTTAATTTTATAGGTCATGGACAACCTAAGCTTTATGTGCTAAAAGAGATGATCGTTTGAAGTTGACCCAAAACTTAAGGAAACCGATGGGTGACTTGGACAAATTTCTCTTTAGTTCCTTTTGAAACTAGAGGTGTTACATCTAGTGACCTTAACACCTAACAAAATTTAAAATTACTCAGAAAATCCCGTTCACAATTGAAGAGTGGTTCGAGTCTTAACTTATAAAATTTCGGGGTGTTACATTTTGTCCCCCATTGCAATGATGACAAAAAAGTGATACTACTAATAATAAAGAGGTAGAATGGTATACATAGAAATTCTAATAATAACAATAGTAAAAAGAGAAAGAAATAAAAAGGAAATAGTCCTACTAGCATGAAGGAACACATATATTGTATGTGTTGGATTTTATTCAATATTCTTAAAAGTTAGTCAAGAAGCCTACAATATAATACCAAAAAAATGTTTAAAATGTGTAATCGTATATACGGATGATATTGAAATAAGTTAATTTCATGTAGGTTGAAAAAGAAAGAGGACTACATTCAATTTTTGAATGTTACATGAAAGAATATGAAGCTTCAAAGCAAGAGACTTACATTAAATTCCAAAAAGAGGTCACCAATACATGGAAGGACATAATCAAAGAATTCTTCCGTCCCACCGAATTACCAATGTTTGTCCTTGAACGAGTTCTAAATTTTGCACATGTGATAGACACATTATATAAAGAGGAAGATAGATACATAAATGCTAAACACAAACTTAAAACCATGCTTAACTTGATACTGACTGAATCTGACAAAATATAAATATAATGATGAAATTGCACTATTCATCATTCAAGTATTCAGAGCAAATTAAGTTGTTAATTCCTGGGAAATGTTTGAAATAAACAATAGTTGCTTTATTTCATTTCCAGCTTGCTAATTATCATCACTTTATAATGTACTTTAATCTATTGCATTTCTATTGTATTGTTGTCATAATAAAGTTTGAGTAAATTGTATCTTTGTTACAGTTCAATAACTTTTTTTATTATTTAGTTGGATTCATGTATTGTACTGTATAAAAATTATTTAATTTACTAAAATTCCCATCGTTGTTGTAAATATTAGATTTAGTAATGGGATACAATCAAGCTAAACAACAATTACAAAATAAGTCAACTAGATGCACTGATTATGACTCATCAACATTTTAAGTTATTAGTTCATACCACTCCTAATGAAATTAATCATAAAACTAAATTCGTTAACTAACGATGATATTGTTGAAGAATAAAAAAGTCTCAAAGTGATGGTAATGAGATGTGTAATCTCCTCATAAGGCTTGGACAATCCAATTCTTTTAAACTAGCTTTAAGGGTGTGACTTAAGCCCAAAGTCTAATTTTACATGATACAAAAGAAGGAATTATCTCAGCCAATATTGGATTCCCAAATTAAATTATCCAGGCTTTAGGTGTTCAGTGTTTTTTTAAATTAAATTGTTTCCAATGATCATTGATGTGAAAAGGTTACACCTTGGAGTTTGGCATACCAATCTTAATACAACATCTTATGATAAAGTTAAGTTAGATAAACTCAAAAATATTAACACAAAAAATGGTGGGAGTCTAACTCCATGTCAAAAGGAGTTGGTAGCATTGCAAAGACTATACTTTTGGTTGAATGAAATCTTAATTTTTTTTAAAAAAAAAGTTAAAGAAATGGAGGGAGTCTAAGCTAGCTATGTAATGACTCGGAAGGTCCCTTTTGAAAATTTTCATAAAATTATCGTTTTACCCCTCCCATATTGACCCCGAGTCATTTTTGATTGATTTTGAAACTGGTTTCAAGTTTTGAATGAAAAGTTATGAATTATGAAAATTATGGGAGTTTGAAAGGCTAAAGTTTGTTTAAAAGTGATTTTCAGTGTCTTTTGGAGTTTCGAATCTCAGAATAAAAATTCATCGATTCCATCAACTCTAGAATGTGAAAATTAGTCTAGGAGAGTTGCCAGTTTCAAATTTAGAGTATTTTCGTGGATTTGAGGTCCTAAGTTGGAAATTGTTGAGATTTTAGCCTTTGGGTTGACTTTGGTTAACATTTGGGATTTAGATGCTCGGTTAGATTTACCACAGCTCCATTGGATACGAAGAATGATTTTAGGTATAGGAGAGGTCTTGGTTGAAATTTAGAGGTCCCGAGTTTTATTTTGTCTTTTTAGGCGTTGTGGTCGTTTCTTGTGAATTTTATAGGGTTTTGGGTCAAGGAGACCTAGGATTCGTGTTTTGATGGTTCTATTGAGTCTGAAACATAAAGTTTAGTCTAGTTGCATATTTGGTCTATGTGAAAGAGATTCCAAACGAATCCAGAGGGTCATTTCGGAAATATTTTATGCCTTGTTTGATTGTTGGTTTGTTGTTTCTAGTGCAGTGTCAATTATTTTTCAGAATTGCGTGGATGACTTTCACGATCGTGAAGCTATAGGGTTCTAGTCATCGCGATCGAGTGGAGGTTTGCCGCGATCGCGATTGTCAAACTTAATGAGTTGACCCATTTAACTCATCGCAATCACGAAACTTTGGTCATCGCGATGAGCATTTTATACCCAGGCAGAATGTTTTTGGAAATCTGTGTTTCAACTCCATGTCATCATTTTGAGTTTTGGAAGCTTTTGTGTGGCGATTTGAACAAGCTTTTTTGAGAAGAAACAGTTAGGTAATTACTTCTAACCTTAAATCTTCATTTATTAAGGAATTTTAGTGTTCAAATTTGCATTTTTGGAATGATAATTTGGAATTTCTTCAAGAACCCAAAAACTTGATAAAATGATGATTTTGAGCTAAATTCTTATCCGTTTTCAAATTGGTTTTCACCAATAGTTTCCAAATTACTTGGTTACTTTATTCAGTAATGATTTTCGGGTTAAACCTCATATGTATATTCGAACAGTTTGAATATTCAGAAGTAGATGGATCACTTACTCTTCATCAATCCTAAAATTTACAAAATAATGGTAATTAATGTGAACATGCTACATTTGTGTAATCAAGTAATTAGTGCATGCATTTATAGACTTAGATAGAAATTGGAGAGAGAGAAATAGAGCACGATGTTATATTTGAGCACTCAAAGACACCTAAAATTTCTTGTTCACAAAATTAAATCACGTGTTCTTATACATTATTGAAAGAAAAAACCTATGTAGAAAAGTCTTTAACACCATTGATAGCCATAGAGAAATTGAATTGTATACCAGTTGAGAAAATGAATTAGTTAGCTTGTACAACAACTACACAGTATATATC